>JAJSRW010001770.1:0-41320 GCA_022414725.1 Microglena sp. YARC
TTGTGAGTTTGACACGTGGACTTGGTAAAGACCATAGCTTCAGGTTAGCCCATCAATTTACGATTTGTTGGGACTTGGATCTTTGGTAACATAGCTTCAGCCATCAATTCATACGTATTTTGTTGACTTGAGGACTTGGCCTCGTGGTAACATAGCTATCAGCCGATGCGAATTTTAACGAGGTTGTATGCGACTTGGGATCTTGGTACTGAACATAGGGTTCAGCTCCATCATTATGAACTGATCTGGTTGAGACTTCGGGACTTGAGTAACTATAGCTTCAGGCCATCAATGTTTACGGATGTCTTGTTTGTGAACAGCATACTGGGACGCTGTCAAGCGATAGCTCAGGCCGATCAAATTTCGTTGACGATTTGTTGGACTCTCGTGGAGACTTGGCTAACATATGTTCGAGCGATCAATTGCTAGTTAACTGATTGTATTGGGACTGAACTTGGACTTGAGTAAAAACGTAAGCTTCAGCCATCAGATTAGCGATTGATGAGGACTTGGAGCTTGGTTAAACGATTAGCCTTCAGCCAACCAATTTACGATTTGTTGGACTTGGGACTATTGGTAACGGGTATAGCTTTCAGCCATCAATAGTCTATGCCGGGATTTGTTGGGTGACTTGGACTTGTAACATAGCTTCAGGCCACAATTTAAGCGGTATGGTGTTTAGAGTGTTTGGACTTGGACTTTGGTACAACGCTTCAGCCATCAATGTTGTAACGATTTGTTGGACTTGGACTTGTACATAGGCTTCAGCATCACTCAATATTGTACTGTTAATTTGTTGGAGGCTTTGAGACGTTGGTGTGAACTATAGCTGTCTAGCATCAATTTACGCCTTTGTAGTTGGAGACTGTTGGACTGGTAACAGCTAGGCTTCAGCCATCAATTGTACGATTGTGTTGGACTTGGAAGTTTGATTAACTGCATGCTTCAGCCAGTCAATAGTTACGATTGTGTGGGGCATTGGGACTTGGTAACGATAGGTCTTCAACTGATCAATTTTACGTATTTGTTGGGATCACATCTGGGGCACTTGGGTAAACAGTACGCTTCAGCCCCATCAACGTTACGATTGGGTTGGGTACTTGGACTTGGTAACATAAGCTTCTCCACCCATCAATCTACGATTTGTTGGGCTGTTGGACTTACGGTAAAAATAGCTTTCTTCACCTATCAATTGTATACGGATGTTGTTGATTGGGGACTTGGTACATAGGCTTGCAGCATTCATTTAAGCGATTGTTGTTTGGACTTGGACTTGTGGTTAAACATATGTTCAGCCCATCAGATTGGACGGATTAGTTGTGACTTTTGGCGCCTGTGGTAACAATAGCTTTAGTCCATCAATTTACTGATTTTGGACTTGGAGAACCTTGGAACATAGCTTCACCAATCAATTTACGATATGTTGGAACTTGGACTGGTGGTTAACATGAAGCTTCGCCATTCCAGGGAATTTTACGATTCGTTGGACTGACCTTGGTTAACATACTTCAGCCAGTCAATTTGGTGCGTTTGTTGCCACTTGTTGGACTTGGGACTTGGTAACATAGCTTGCAGCCAGCCCAAACAATTTACGATTTGTGGACTTGACTTGGCGGGGTTAGCATAGCTTCAGCCATTTCAATTTAACGATTGGTTGGACTTGGACTTGCGACTTGGGGCGGTAACATTTATCTTTCGCCGATCAATTTGACGATTTTGTTTTGGGCACTTGGTTGGACGAAGCTATCAGCCATCAATTTACTGTCTCATTTTCATCTTGGACTTTGGTAACATGCTGTCAGCCATCAATTACGATTTGTATAGGACTTGGACGTTTGGTAACAGCTTCAGCCATCACTTTACGATTTGTTTGGACTTGACTGTTGGGTAACATAGCTTCAGCCATTCAAATTTACGATTCGTTCGGACTTGGACTTGGGCCTATCAATTACGATTTGTTTGGATTGGACTTCAACAGGATGGGGCTGGTACATAGCTCGCCATCAATTTACGATTGTTGGACCTTGGACTTGTAACATAGCCTCATCAATTTACAGATTTGTTGGATGGATGTCTGTTGCCAACGAAGACTGGATCTTGGTAACATAGCTTCAGCCATCAATTTACCTTGACTTGTTGCTTCAGCCATCAATTTACGATTTGTTGGACTTGGACTTGGTAAATAGCTTCAGCCATCAATTTACGATTTGTTGGACTTGACTGGTAACATAGCTTCAGCCATCAATTTACGATTTGTTGGACTGGACCTTGGTAACATAGCTTCGCCCATCCAATTTACGATTTGTTGACTTTGGGACTGGACTTGTAACATAGCTTCAGCATCCTCAATTTACGATTGTGGTTGGACTTGGGACTTGGTAACATAAGCTTCAGCCATCAATTTACGATTTGTTGACTTGGACTGGTAACATACGCTTCAGCCATCAATTTTACGATTTGTTGGAGCTTGGACTTGTAACATAGCTTCAGCCATCAATTTACGATTTGTTGGACTTGGACTTGGTAACATAGCTTCAGCATCAATTTACGATTTGTTGGACTTGGACTTGGTAACATAGCTTCAGCCATCAATTTACATTTGTTGGACTTGGACTTGGTAACATAGCTTCAGCATCAATTTACGATTTGTTGGACTTGGACTTGGTAACATAGCTTCAGCCATCAATTTACGATTTGTTGACTTGGACTTGGTAACATTTTAGCTTCAGCCATCAATTTACGATTTGTTGGACTTGGACTGGGTAACATAGCTTTCAGCCATCAATTTACGATACTTTGGACTTGGTTGTAACATAGCTTCAGCCAAAATTTACGATTTGTTGGACTTGGACTTGGTAACATAGCTTCAGCCATCAATTTACGATTTGTTGGACTTGGACTTGGTAACATAGCTTCAGCCATCAATTTACGATTTTGTTGGACTTGGACTTGGTAACATAGCTTCAGCCATCAATTTACGATTTGTTGGACTTGGACTTGGTAACATAGCTTCAGCCATCAATTTACGATTTGTATGGACTTGGACTTGGTAACATAGCTTCAGCCATCAAGCTTCAGCCAGTCACGATTTGTTGGACTTGGACTTGGTAACATAGCTTCAGCCATCAATTTACGATTTGTTGGACTTGGACTTGGTAACATAGCTTCAGCCATCAATTTACGATTTGTTGGACTTGGACTTGGTAACATAGCTTCACCATCAATTTACGATTTGTTGGACTTGGACTTGGTAACATAGCTTCAGCCATCAATTTACGATTTGTTGGACTTGGACTTGGTACATAGCTTCAGCCATCAATTTTACGATTTGTTGGACTTGGACTTGGTAACATAGCTTCAGCCATCAATTTACGATTTGTTGGACTTGGACTTGGTAACATAGCTTCAGCCATCAATTTACGATTTGTTGGACTTGGACTTGGTAACATAGCTTCAGCCATCAATTTACGATTTGTTGGACTTGGACTTGGTAACATAGCTTCAGCCATCAATTTACGATTTGTTGGACTTGGACTTGGTAACATAGCTTCAGCCATCAATTTACGATTTGTTGGACTTGGACTTGGTAACATAGCTTCAGCCATCAATTTACGATTTGTTGGACTTGGACTTGATTTGTTGGAACAACATAGCTTCAGCATCAATTTTACGATTTGTTGGACTTGGACTTGGTAACATAGCTTCAGCCATCAATTTACGATTTGTTGGACTTGGACTTGGTAACATAGCTTCAGCCATCAATTTACGATTTGTTGGACTTGGACTTGGTAACATAGCTTCAGCCATCAATTTACGATTTGTTGGACTTGGACTTGGTAACATAGCTTCAGCCATCAATTTACGATTTGTTGGACTTGGACTTGGTAACATAGCTTCAGCCATCAATTTACGATTTGTTGGACTTGGACTTGGTAACATAGCTTTAGCCATCAATTTACGATTTGTTGGACTTGGACTTGGTAACATAGCTTCAGCCATCAAATTTACGATTTGTTGGACTTGGACTTGGTAACATAGCTTCAGCCATCAATTTACGATTTGTTGGACTTGGACTTGGTAACATAGCTTCAGCCATCAATTTACGATTTGTTTGGACTTGGACTTGGTAACATAGCTTCAGCCATCAATTTACGATTTTGTTGGACTTGGACTTGGAACATAGCTTCAGCCATCAATTTACGATTTGTTGGACTTGGACTTGGGTAACATAGCTTCAGCCATCAATTTACGATTTGTTGGACTTGGACTTGTAACATAGCTTCAGCCAACATCAATTTACGATTTGTTGGACTTGGACTTGGTAACATAGCTTCAGCCATCAATTTACGATTTGTTGGACTTGGACTTGGTAACATAGCTTCAGCCATCAATTTTACGATTTGTTGGACTTGGACTTGGTAACATAGCTTCAGCCATCAATTTACGATTTGTTGGACTTGGACTTGGGTAACATAGCTTCAGCCATCAATTTTACGATTTGTTTGGACTTGGACTTGGTAACATAGCTTCAGCCATCAATTTACGATTTGTTGGACTTGGACTTGGTAACATAGCTTCAGCATCAATTTACGATTTGTTGGACTTGGACTTGGACTTGGTAACATAGCTTCAGCCATCAATTTACGATTTGTTGGACTTGGACTTGGTAACATAGCTTTCAGCATCAATTTACGATTTGTTGGACTTGGACTTGGTAACATAGCTTCAGCCATCAATTTACGATTTGTTGGACTTGGACTTGGTAACATAGCTTCAGCCATCAATTTACGATTTGTTGGACTTGGACTTGGTAACATAGCTTCAGCCATCAATTTACGATTTGTTGGACTTGGACTTGGTAACATAGCTTCAGCCATCAATTTACGATTTGTTGGACTTGGACTTGGTAACATAGCTTCAGCCATCAATTTACGATTTGTTGGACTTGGACTTGGTAACATAGCTTCAGCCATCAATTTACGATTTGTTGGACTTGGACTTGGTAACATAGCTTCAGCCATCAATTTACGATTTGTTGGACTTGGACTTGGTAACATAGCTTCAGCCATCAATTTACGATTTGTTGGACTTGGACTTGGTAACATAGCTTCAGCCATCAATTTACGATTTGTTGGACTTGGAACTTGGTAACATAGCTTCAGCCATCAATTTACGATTTGTTGGACTTGGACTTGGGTAACATAGCTTCAGCCATCAATTTACGATTTGTTGGACTTGGACTTGGTAACATAGCTTCAGCCATCAATTTACGATTTGTTGGACTTGGACTTGGTAACATAGCTTCAGCCATCAATTTACGATTTGTTGGACTTGGACTTGGTAACATAGCTTCAGCCATCAATTTACGATTTGTTGGACTTGGACTTGGTAACATAGCTTCAGCCATCAATTTACGATTTGTTGGACTTGGACTTGGTAACATAGCTTCAGCCATCAATTTACGATTTGTTGGACTTGGGACTTGGTAACATAGCTTCAGCATCAATTTACGATTTGTTGGACTTGGACTTGGTAACATAGCTTCAGCCATCAATTTACGATTTGTTGACTTGGACTTTGGTAACATAGCTTCAGCCATCAATTTACGATTTGTTGGACTTGGACTTGGTAACATAGCTTCAGCATCAATTTACGATTTGTTGGACTTGGACTTGGTAACATAGCTTCAGCCATCATTTACTTGGTAACATTTGCGATTTGTTGGACTTGGACTTGGTAACATAGCTTCAGCCATCAATTTACGATTTGTTGGACTTTGGACTTGGTAACATAGCTTCAGCCATCAATTTACGATTTGTTGGACTTGGACTTGGTAACATAGCTTCAGCCATCAATTTACGATTTGTTGGACTTGGACTTGGTAAACATAGCTTCAGCCATCAATTTACGATTTGTTGGACTTGGACTTGGTAACATAGCTTCAGCCATCAATTTACGATTTGTTTGGACTTGGACTTGGTAACATAGCTTCAGCCATCAATTTACGATTTGTTGGACTTGGACTTGGTAACATAGCTTCAGCCATCAATTTACGATTTGTTGGACTTGGACTTGGTAACATAGCTTCAGCCATCAATTTACGATTTGTTGGACTTGGACTTGGTAACATAGCTTCAGCCATCAATTTACGATTTGTTGGACTTGGACTTGGTAACATAGCTTCAGCCATCAATTTACGATTTGTTGGACTTGGACTTGGTAACATAGCTTCAGCCATCAATTTACGATTTGTTGGACTTGGACTTGGTAACATAGCTTCAGCCATCAATTTACGATTTGTTGGACTTGGACTTGGTAACATAGCTTCAGCCATCAATTTACGATTTGTTGGACTTGGACCTTGGTAACATAGCTTTCAGCCATCAATTTACGATTTGTTGGACTTGGACTTGGTAACATAGCTTTCAAGCCATCAATTTACGATTTGTTGGACTTGGACTTGGTAACATAGCTTCAGCCATCAATTTACGATTTGTTGGACTTGGACTTGGTAAATAGCTTCAGCCATCAATTTACGATTTGTTGGACTTGGACTTGGTAACATAGCTTCAGCCATCAATTTACGATTTGTTGGACTTGGACTTGGTAACATAGCTTCAGCCATCAATTTTACGATTTGTTGGACTTGGACTTGGTAACATAGCTTCAGCCATCAATTTACGATTTGTTGGACTTGGACTTGGTAACATAGCTTCAGCCATCAATTTACGATTTGTTGGACTTGGACTTGGTAACATAGCTTCAGCCATCAATTTACGATTTGTTGGACTTGGACTTGGTAACATAGCTTCAGCCATCAATTTACGATTTGTTGGACTTGGACTTGGTAAACATAGCTTCAGCATCAATTTACGATTTGTTGGACTTGGACTTGGTAACATAGCTTCAGCCATCAATTTACGATTTGTTGGACTTGGACTTGGTAACATAGCTTCAGCCATCAATTTACGATTTGTTGGACTTGGACTTGGTAACATAGCTTCAGCCATCAATTTACGATTTTGTTGGACTTGGACTTGGGTAACATAGCTTCAGCCATCAATTTACGATTTGTTGGACTTGGACTTGGTAACATAGCTTCAGCCATCAATTTACGATTTGTTGGACTTGGACTTGGTAACATAGCTTCAGCCATCAATTTACGAATTTGTTGGACTTGGACTTGGTAACATAGCTTCAGCCATCAATTTACGATTTGTTGGACTTGGACTTGGTAACATAGCTTCAGCCATCAATTTACGATTTGTTGGACTTGGACTTGGTAACATAGCTTCAGCCATCAATTTACGATTTGTTGGACTTGGACTTGGTAACATAGCTTCAGCCATCAATTTACGATTTGTTGGACTTGGACTTGGTAACATAGCTTCAGCCATCAATTTACGATTGTTGGACTTGGACTTGGTAAACATAGCTTCAGCCATCAATTTACGATTTGTTGGACTTGGACTTGGTAACATAGCTTCAGCCATCAATTTACGATTTGTTGGACTTGGACTTGGTACATAGCTTCAGCCATCAATTTACGATTTGTTGGACTTGGACTTGGTAACATTTAGCTTCAGCTTCATCAATTTACGATTTGTTGGACTTGGACTTGGTAACATAGCTTCAGCCATCAATTTACGATTTGTTGGACTTGGACTTGGTAACATAGCTTCAGCCATCAATTTACGATTTGTTGGACTTGGACTTGGTAACATAGCTTCAGCCATCAATTTACGATTTGTTGGACTTGGACTTGGTAACATAGCTTCAGCCATCAATTTACGATTTGTTGGACTTGGACTTGGTAACATAGCTTCAGCCATCAATTTACGATTTGTTGGACTTGGACTTGGTAACATAGCTTCAGCCATCAATTTACGATTTGTTGGACTTGGACTTGGTAACATAGCTTCAGCCATCAATTTACGATTTGTTGGACTTGGACTTGGTAACATAGCTTCAGCCATCAATTTACGATTTGTTGGACTTGGACTTGGTAACATAGCTTCAGCCATCAATTTACGATTTGTTGGACTTGGACTTGTAACATAGCTTCAGCCATCAATTTACGATTTGTTGGACTTGGACTTGGTAACATAGCTTCAGCCATCAATTTACGATTTGTTGGACTTGGACTTGGTAACATAGCTTCAGCCATCAATTTACGATTTGTTGGACTTGGACTTGGTAACATAGCTTCAGCCATCAATTTACGATTTGTTGGACTTGGACTTGGTAACATAGCTTCAGCCATCAATTTACGATTTGTTGGACTTGGACTTGGTAACATAGCTTCAGCCATCAATTTACGATTTGTTGGACTTGGACTTGGTAACATAGCTTCAGCCATCAATTTACGATTTGTTGGACTTGGACTTGGTAACATAGCTTCAGCCATCAATTTACGATTTGTTGGACTTGGACTTGGTAACATAGCTTCAGCCATCAATTTACGATTTGTTGGACTTGGACTTGGTAACATAGCTTCAGCCATCAATTTACGATTTGTTGGACTTGGACTTGGTAACATAGCTTCAGCCATCAATTTACGATTTGTTGGACTTGGACTTGGTAACATAGCTTCAGCCATCAATTTACGATTTGTTGGACTTGGACTTGGTAACATAGCTTCAGCCATCAATTTACGATTTGTTGGACTTGGACTTGGTAACATAGCTTCAGCCATCAATTTACGATTTGTTGGACTTGGACTTGGTAACATAGCTTTAGCCATCAATTTTACGATTTGTTGGACTTGGACTTGGTAACATAGCTTCAGCCATCAATTTACGATTTGTTGGACTTGGACTAACATAGCTTCAGCCATCAATTTACGATTTGTTGGACTTGGACTTGGTAACATAGCTTCAGCCATCAATTTTACGATTTGTTGGACTTGGACTTGGTAACATAGCTTCAGCCATCAATTTACGATTTGTTGGACTTGGACTTGGTAACATAGCTTCAGCCATCAATTTACGATTTGTTGGACTTGGACTTGGTAACATAGCTTCAGCCATCAATTTACGATTTGTTGGACTTGGACTTGGTAACATAGCTTCAGCCATCAATTTACGATTTGTTGGACTTGGACTTGGTAACATAGCTTCAGCCATCAATTTACGATTTGTTGGACTTGGACTTGGTAACATAGCTTCAGCCATCAATTTACGATTTGTTGGACTTGGACTTGGTAACATAGCTTCAGCCATCAATTTACGATTTGTTGGACTTGGACTTGGTAACATAGCTTCAGCCATCAATTTACGATTTGTTGGACTTGGACTTGGTAACATAGCTTCAGCCATCAATTTACGATTTGTTGGACTTGGACTTGGTAACATAGCTTCAGCCATCAATTTACGATTTGTTGGACTTGGACTTGGTAACATAGCTTCAGCCATCAATTTACGATTTGTTGGACTTGGACTTGGTAACATAGCTTCAGCCATCAATTTACGATTTGTTGGACTTGGACTTGGTAACATAGCTTCAGCCATCAATTTACGATTTGTTGGACTTGGACTTGGTAACATAGCTTCAGCCATCAATTTACGATTTGTTGGACTTGGACTTGGTAACATAGCTTCAGCCATCAATTTACGATTTGTTGGACTTGGACTTGGTAACATAGCTTCAGCCATCAATTTACGATTTGTTGGACTTGGACTTGGTAACATAGCTTCAGCCATCAATTTACGATTTGTTGGACTTGGACTTGGTAACATAGCTTCAGCCATCAATTTACGATTTGTTGGACTTGGACTTGGTAACATAGCTTCAGCCATCAATTTACGATTTGTTGGACTTGGACTTGGTAACATAGCTTCAGCCATCAATTTACGATTTGTTGGACTTGGACTTGGTAACATAGCTTCAGCCATCAATTTACGATTTGTTGGACTTGGACTTGGTAACATAGCTTCAGCCATCAATTTACGATTTGTTGGACTTGGACTTGGTAACATAGCTTCAGCCATCAATTTACGATTTGTTGGACTTGGACTTGGTAACATAGCTTCAGCCATCAATTTACGATTTGTTGGACTTGGACTTGGTAACATAGCTTCAGCCATCAATTTACGATTTGTTGGACTTGGACTTGGTAACATAGCTTCAGCCATCAATTTACGATTTGTTGGACTTGGACTTGGTAACATAGCTTCAGCCATCAATTTACGATTTGTTGGACTTGGACTTGGTAACATAGCTTCAGCCATCAATTTACGATTTGTTGGACTTGGACTTGGTAACATAGCTTCAGCCATCAATTTACGATTTGTTGGACTTGGACTTGGTAACATAGCTTCAGCCATCAATTTACGATTTGTTGGACTTGGACTTGGTAACATAGCTTCAGCCATCAATTTACGATTTGTTGGACTTGGACTTGGTAACATAGCTTCAGCCATCAATTTACGATTTGTTGGACTTGGACTTGGTAACATAGCTTCAGCCATCAATTTACGATTTGTTGGACTTGGACTTGGTAACATAGCTTCAGCCATCAATTTACGATTTGTTGGACTTGGACTTGGTAACATAGCTTCAGCCATCAATTTACGATTTGTTGGACTTGGACTTGGTAACATAGCTTCAGCCATCAATTTACGATTTGTTGGACTTGGACTTGGTAACATAGCTTCAGCCATCAATTTACGATTTGTTGGACTTGGACTTGGTAACATAGCTTCAGCCATCAATTTACGATTTGTTGGACTTGGACTTGGGTAACATAGCTTCAGCCATCAATTTACGATTTGTTGGACTTGGACTTGGTAACATAGCTTCAGCCATCAATTTACGATTTGTTGGACTTGGACTTGGTAACATAGCTTCAGCCATCAATTTACGATTTGTTGGACTTGGACTTGGTAACATAGCTTCAGCCATCAATTTACGATTTGTTGGACTTGGACTTGGTAACATAGCTTCAGCCATCAATTTACGATTTGTTGGACTTGGACTTGGTAACATAGCTTCAGCCATCAATTTACGATTTGTTGACTTGACTTGGACTTGGTAACATAGCTTCAGCCATCAATTTACGATTTGTTGGACTTGGACTTGGTAACATAGCTTCAGCCATCAATTTACGATTTGTTGGACTTGGACTTGGTAACATAGCTTCAGCCATCAATTTACGATTTGTTGGACTTGGACTTGGTAACATAGCTTCAGCCATCAATTTACGATTTGTTGGACTTGGACTTGGTAACATAGCTTCAGCCATCAATTTACGATTTGTTGGACTTGGACTTGGTAACATAGCTTCAGCCATCAATTTACGATTTGTTGGACTTGGACTTGGTAACATAGCTTCAGCCATCAATTTACGATTTGTTGGACTTGGACTTGGTAACATAGCTTCAGCCATCAATTTACGATTTGTTGGACTTGGACTTGGTAACATAGCTTCAGCCATCAATTTACGATTTGTTGGACTTGGACTTGGTAACATAGCTTCAGCCATCAATTTACGATTTGTTGGACTGGACTTGGACTTGGTAACATAGCTTCAGCCATCAATTTACGATTTGTTGGACTTGGACTTGGTAACATAGCTTCAGCCATCAATTTACGATTTGTTGGACTTGGACTTGGTAACATAGCTTCAGCCATCAATTTACGATTTGTTGGACTTGGACTTGGTAACATAGCTTCAGCCATCAATTTACGATTTGTTGGACTTGGACTTGGTAACATAGCTTCAGCCATCAATTTACGATTTGTTGGACTTGGACTTGGTAACATAGCTTCAGCCATCAATTTACGATTTGTTGGACTTGGACTTGGTAACATAGCTTCAGCCATCAATTTACGATTTGTTGGACTTGGACTTGGTAACATAGCTTCAGCCATCAATTTACGATTTGTTGGACTTGGACTTGGTAACATAGCTTCAGCCATCAATTTACGATTTGTTGGACTTGGACTTGGTAACATAGCTTCAGCCATCAATTTACGATTTGTTGGACTTGGACTTGGTAACATAGCTTCAGCCATCAATTTACGATTTGTTGGACTTGGACTTGGTAACATAGCTTCAGCCATCAATTTACGATTTGTTGGACTTGGACTTGGTAACATAGCTTCAGCCATCAATTTACGATTTGTTGGACTTGGACTTGGTAACATAGCTTCAGCCATCAATTTACGATTTGTTGGACTTGGACTTGGTAACATAGCTTCAGCCATCAATTTACGATTTGTTGGACTTGGACTTGGTAACATAGCTTCAGCCATCAATTTACGATTTGTTGGACTTGGACTTGGTAACATAGCTTCAGCCATCAATTTACGATTTGTTGGACTTGGACTTGGTAACATAGCTTCAGCCATCAATTTACGATTTGTTGGACTTGGACTTGGTAACATAGCTTCAGCCATCAATTTACGATTTGTTGGACTTGGACTTGGTAACATAGCTTCAGCCATCAATTTACGATTTTGTTGGACTTGGACTTGGTAACATAGCTTCAGCCATCAATTTACGATTTGTTGGACTTGGACTTGGTAACATAGCTTCAGCCATCAATTTACGATTTGTTGGACTTGGACTTGGTAACATAGCTTCAGCCATCAATTTACGATTTGTTGGACTTGGACTTGGTAACATAGCTTCAGCCATCAATTTACGATTTGTTGGACTTGGACTTGGTAACATAGCTTCAGCCATCAATTTACGATTTGTTGGACTTGGACTTGGTAACATAGCTTCAGCCATCAATTTACGATTTGTTGGACTTGGACTTGGTAACATAGCTTCAGCCATCAATTTACGATTTGTTGGACTTGGACTTGGTAACATAGCTTCAGCCATCAATTTACGATTTGTTGGACTTGGACTTGGTAACATAGCTTCAGCCATCAATTTACGATTTGTTGGACTTGGACTTGGTAACATAGCTTCAGCCATCAATTTACGATTTGTTGGACTTGGACTTGGTAACATAGCTTCAGCCATCAATTTACGATTTGTTGGACTTGGACTTGGTAACATAGCTTCAGCCATCAATTTACGATTTGTTGGACTTGGACTTGGTAACATAGCTTCAGCCATCAATTTACGATTTGTTGGACTTGGACTTGGTAACATAGCTTCAGCCATCAATTTACGATTTGTTGGACTTGGACTTGGTAACATAGCTTCAGCCATCAATTTACGATTTGTTGGACTTGGACTTGGTAACATAGCTTCAGCCATCAATTTACGATTTGTTGGACTTGGACTTGGTAACATAGCTTCAGCCATCAATTTACGATTTGTTGGACTTGGACTTGGTAACATAGCTTCAGCCATCAATTTACGATTTGTTGGACTTGGACTTGGTAACATAGCTTCAGCCATCAATTTACGATTTGTTGGACTTGGACTTGGTAACATAGCTTCAGCCATCAATTTACGATTTGTTGGACTTGGACTTGGTAACATAGCTTCAGCCATCAATTTACGATTTGTTGGACTTGGACTTGGTAACATAGCTTCAGCCATCAATTTACGATTTGTTGGACTTGGACTTGGTAACATAGCTTCAGCCATCAATTTACGATTTGTTGGACTTGGACTTGGTAACATAGCTTCAGCCATCAATTTACGATTTGTTGGACTTGGACTTGGTAACATAGCTTCAGCCATCAATTTACGATTTGTTGGACTTGGACTTGGTAACATAGCTTCAGCCATCAATTTACGATTTGTTGGACTTGGACTTGGTAACATAGCTTCAGCCATCAATTTACGATTTGTTGGACTTGGACTTGGTAACATAGCTTCAGCCATCAATTTACGATTTGTTGGACTTGGACTTGGTAACATAGCTTCAGCCATCAATTTACGATTTGTTGGACTTGGACTTGGTAACATAGCTTCAGCCATCAATTTACGATTTGTTGGACTTGGACTTGGTAACATAGCTTCAGCCATCAATTTACGATTTGTTGGACTTGGACTTGGTAACATAGCTTCAGCCATCAATTTACGATTTGTTGGACTTGGACTTGGTAACATAGCTTCAGCCATCAATTTACGATTTGTTGGACTTGGACTTGGTAACATAGCTTCAGCCATCAATTTACGATTTGTTTGGACTTGGACTTGGTAACATAGCTTCAGCCATCAATTTACGATTTGTTGGACTTGGACTTGGTAACATAGCTTCAGCCATCAATTTACGATTTGTTGGACTTGGACTTGGTAACATAGCTTCAGCCATCAATTTACGATTTGTTGGACTTGGACTTGGTAACATAGCTTCAGCCATCAATTTACGATTTGTTGGACTTGGACTTGGTAACATAGCTTCAGCCATCAATTTACGATTTGTTGGACTTGGACTTGGTAACATAGCTTCAGCCATCAATTTACGATTTGTTGGACTTGGACTTGGTAACATAGCTTCAGCCATCAATTTACGATTTGTTGGACTTGGACTTGGTAACATAGCTTCAGCCATCAATTTACGATTTGTTGGACTTGGACTTGGTAACATAGCTTCAGCCATCAATTTACGATTTGTTGGACTTGGACTTGGTAACATAGCTTCAGCCATCAATTTACGATTTGTTGGACTTGGACTTGGTTGGAACATAGCTTCAGCCATCAATTTACGATTTGTTGGACTTGGACTTGGTAACATAGCTTCAGCCATCAATTTACGATTTGTTGGACTTGGACTTGGTAACATAGCTTCAGCCATCAATTTACGATTTGTTGGACTTGGACTTGGTAACATAGCTTCAGCCATCAATTTACGATTTGTTGGACTTGGACTTGGTAACATAGCTTCAGCCATCAATTTACGATTTGTTGGACTTGGACTTGGTAACATAGCTTCAGCCATCAATTTACGATTTGTTGGACTTGGACTTGGTAACATAGCTTCAGCCATCAATTTACGATTTGTTGGACTTGGACTTGGTAACATAGCTTCAGCCATCAATTTACGATTTGTTGGACTTGGACTTGGTAACATAGCTTCAGCCATCAATTTACGATTTGTTGGACTTGGACTTGGTAACATAGCTTCAGCCATCAATTTACGATTTGTTGGACTTGGACTTGGTAACATAGCTTCAGCCATCAATTTACGATTTGTTGGACTTGGACTTGGTAACATAGCTTCAGCCATCAATTTACGATTTGTTGGACTTGGACTTGGTAACATAGCTTCAGCCATCAATTTACGATTTGTTGGACTTGGACTTGGTAACATAGCTTCAGCCATCAATTTACGATTTGTTGGACTTGGACTTGGTAACATAGCTTCAGCCATCAATTTACGATTTGTTGGACTTGGACTTGGTAACATAGCTTCAGCCATCAATTTACGATTTGTTGGACTTGGACTTGGTAACATAGCTTCAGCCATCAATTTACGATTTGTTGGACTTGGACTTGGTAACATAGCTTCAGCCATCAATTTACGATTTGTTGGACTTGGACTTGGTAACATAGCTTC
The DNA here is from genome assembly GCA_022414725.1 of Microglena sp. YARC. Taxonomy (NCBI): domain Eukaryota; kingdom Viridiplantae; phylum Chlorophyta; class Chlorophyceae; order Chlamydomonadales; family Chlamydomonadaceae; genus Microglena; species Microglena sp. YARC. The sequence continues at coordinate 15,471 of JAJSRW010001770.1, forward strand.
AGCCATCAATTTACGATTTGTTGGACTTGGACTTGGTAACATAGCTTCAGCCATCAATTTACGATTTGTTGGACTTGGACTTGGTAACATAGCTTCAGCCATCAATTTACGATTTGTTGGACTTGGACTTGGTAACATAGCTTCAGCCATCAATTTACGATTTGTTGGACTTGGACTTGGTAACATAGCTTCAGCCATCAATTTACGATTTGTTGGACTTGGACTTGGTAACATAGCTTCAGCCATCAATTTACGATTTGTTGGACTTGGACTTGGTAACATAGCTTCAGCCATCAATTTACGATTTGTTGGACTTGGACTTGGTAACATAGCTTCAGCCATCAATTTACGATTTGTTGGACTTGGACTTGGTAACATAGCTTCAGCCATCAATTTACGATTTGTTGGACTTGGACTTGGTAACATAGCTTCAGCCATCAATTTACGATTTGTTGGACTTGGACTTGGTAACATAGCTTCAGCCATCAATTTACGATTTGTTGGACTTGGACTTGGTAACATAGCTTCAGCCATCAATTTACGATTTGTTGGACTTGGACTTGGTAACATAGCTTCAGCCATCAATTTACGATTTGTTGGACTTGGACTTGGTAACATAGCTTCAGCCATCAATTTACGATTTGTTGGACTTGGACTTGGTAACATAGCTTCAGCCATCAATTTACGATTTGTTGGACTTGGACTTGGTAACATAGCTTCAGCCATCAATTTACGATTTGTTGGACTTGGACTTGGTAACATAGCTTCAGCCATCAATTTACGATTTGTTGGACTTGGACTTGGTAACATAGCTTCAGCCATCAATTTACGATTTGTTGGACTTGGACTTGGTAACATAGCTTCAGCCATCAATTTACGATTTGTTGGACTTGGACTTGGTAACATAGCTTCAGCCATCAATTTACGATTTGTTGGACTTGGACTTGGTAACATAGCTTCAGCCATCAATTTACGATTTGTTGGACTTGGACTTGGTAACATAGCTTCAGCCATCAATTTACGATTTGTTGGACTTGGACTTGGTAACATAGCTTCAGCCATCAATTTACGATTTGTTGGACTTGGACTTGGTAACATAGCTTCAGCCATCAATTTACGATTTGTTGGACTTGGACTTGGTAACATAGCTTCAGCCATCAATTTACGATTTGTTGGACTTGGACTTGGTAACATAGCTTCAGCCATCAATTTACGATTTGTTGGACTTGGACTTGGTAACATAGCTTCAGCCATCAATTTACGATTTGTTGGACTTGGACTTGGTAACATAGCTTCAGCCATCAATTTACGATTTGTTGGACTTGGACTTGGTAACATAGCTTCAGCCATCAATTTACGATTTGTTGGACTTGGACTTGGTAACATAGCTTCAGCCATCAATTTACGATTTGTTGGACTTGGACTTGGTAACATAGCTTCAGCCATCAATTTACGATTTGTTGGACTTGGACTTGGTAACATAGCTTCAGCCATCAATTTACGATTTGTTGGACTTGGACTTGGTAACATAGCTTCAGCCATCAATTTACGATTTGTTGGACTTGGACTTGGTAACATAGCTTCAGCCATCAATTTACGATTTGTTGGACTTGGACTTGGTAACATAGCTTCAGCCATCAATTTACGATTTGTTGGACTTGGACTTGGTAACATAGCTTCAGCCATCAATTTACGATTTGTTGGACTTGGACTTGGTAACATAGCTTCAGCCATCAATTTACGATTTGTTGGACTTGGACTTGGTAACATAGCTTCAGCCATCAATTTACGATTTGTTGGACTTGGACTTGGTAACATAGCTTCAGCCATCAATTTACGATTTGTTGGACTTGGACTTGGTAACATAGCTTCAGCCATCAATTTACGATTTGTTGGACTTGGACTTGGTAACATAGCTTCAGCCATCAATTTACGATTTGTTGGACTTGGACTTGGTAACATAGCTTCAGCCATCAATTTACGATTTGTTGGACTTGGACTTGGTAACATAGCTTCAGCCATCAATTTACGATTTGTTGGACTTGGACTTGGTAACATAGCTTCAGCCATCAATTTACGATTTGTTGGACTTGGACTTGGTAACATAGCTTCAGCCATCAATTTACGATTTGTTGGACTTGGACTTGGTAACATAGCTTCAGCCATCAATTTACGATTTGTTGGACTTGGACTTGGTAACATAGCTTCAGCCATCAATTTACGATTTGTTGGACTTGGACTTGGTAACATAGCTTCAGCCATCAATTTACGATTTGTTGGACTTGGACTTGGTAACATAGCTTCAGCCATCAATTTACGATTTGTTGGACTTGGACTTGGTAACATAGCTTCAGCCATCAATTTACGATTTGTTGGACTTGGACTTGGTAACATAGCTTCAGCCATCAATTTACGATTTGTTGGACTTGGACTTGGTAACATAGCTTCAGCCATCAATTTACGATTTGTTGGACTTGGACTTGGTAACATAGCTTCAGCCATCAATTTACGATTTGTTGGACTTGGACTTGGTAACATAGCTTCAGCCATCAATTTACGATTTGTTGGACTTGGACTTGGTAACATAGCTTCAGCCATCAATTTACGATTTGTTGGACTTGGACTTGGTAACATAGCTTCAGCCATCAATTTACGATTTGTTGGACTTGGACTTGGTAACATAGCTTCAGCCATCAATTTACGATTTGTTGGACTTGGACTTGGTAACATAGCTTCAGCCATCAATTTACGATTTGTTGGACTTGGACTTGGTAACATAGCTTCAGCCATCAATTTACGATTTGTTGGACTTGGACTTGGTAACATAGCTTCAGCCATCAATTTACGATTTGTTGGACTTGGACTTGGTAACATAGCTTCAGCCATCAATTTACGATTTGTTGGACTTGGACTTGGTAACATAGCTTCAGCCATCAATTTACGATTTGTTGGACTTGGACTTGGTAACATAGCTTCAGCCATCAATTTACGATTTGTTGGACTTGGACTTGGTAACATAGCTTCAGCCATCAATTTACGATTTGTTGGACTTGGACTTGGTAACATAGCTTCAGCCATCAATTTACGATTTGTTGGACTTGGACTTGGTAACATAGCTTCAGCCATCAATTTACGATTTGTTGGACTTGGACTTGGTAACATAGCTTCAGCCATCAATTTACGATTTGTTGGACTTGGACTTGGTAACATAGCTTCAGCCATCAATTTACGATTTGTTGGACTTGGACTTGGTAACATAGCTTCAGCCATCAATTTACGATTTGTTGGACTTGGACTTGGTAACATAGCTTCAGCCATCAATTTACGATTTGTTGGACTTGGACTTGGTAACATAGCTTCAGCCATCAATTTACGATTTGTTGGACTTGGACTTGGTAACATAGCTTCAGCCATCAATTTACGATTTGTTGGACTTGGACTTGGTAACATAGCTTCAGCCATCAATTTACGATTTGTTGGACTTGGACTTGGTAACATAGCTTCAGCCATCAATTTACGATTTGTTGGACTTGGACTTGGTAACATAGCTTCAGCCATCAATTTACGATTTGTTGGACTTGGACTTGGTGGTAACATAGCTTCAGCCATCAATTTACGATTTGTTGGACTTGGACTTGGTAACATAGCTTCAGCCATCAATTTACGATTTGTTGGACTTGGACTTGGTAACATAGCTTCAGCCATCAATTTACGATTTGTTGGACTTGGACTTGGTAACATAGCTTCAGCCATCAATTTACGATTTGTTGGACTTGGACTTGGTAACATAGCTTCAGCCATCAATTTACGATTTGTTGGACTTGGACTTGGTAACATAGCTTCAGCCATCAATTTACGATTTGTTGGACTTGGACTTGGTAACATAGCTTCAGCCATCAATTTACGATTTGTTGGACTTGGACTTGGTAACATAGCTTCAGCCATCAATTTACGATTTGTTGGACTTGGACTTGGTAACATAGCTTCAGCCATCAATTTACGATTTGTTGGACTTGGACTTGGTAACATAGCTTCAGCCATCAATTTACGATTTGTTGGACTTGGACTTGGTAACATAGCTTCAGCCATCAATTTACGATTTGTTGGACTTGGACTTGGTAACATAGCTTCAGCCATCAATTTACGATTTGTTGGACTTGGACTTGGTAACATAGCTTCAGCCATCAATTTACGATTTGTTGGACTTGGACTTGGTAACATAGCTTCAGCCATCAATTTACGATTTGTTGGACTTGGACTTGGTAACATAGCTTCAGCCATCAATTTACGATTTGTTGGACTTGGACTTGGTAACATAGCTTCAGCCATCAATTTACGATTTGTTGGACTTGGACTTGGTAACATAGCTTCAGCCATCAATTTACGATTTGTTGGACTTGGACTTGGTAACATAGCTTCAGCCATCAATTTACGATTTGTTGGACTTGGACTTGGTAACATAGCTTCAGCCATCAATTTACGATTTGTTGGACTTGGACTTGGTAACATAGCTTCAGCCATCAATTTACGATTTGTTGGACTTGGACTTGGTAACATAGCTTCAGCCATCAATTTACGATTTGTTGGACTTGGACTTGGTAACATAGCTTCAGCCATCAATTTACGATTTGTTGGACTTGGACTTGGTAACATAGCTTCAGCCATCAATTTACGATTTGTTGGACTTGGACTTGGTAACATAGCTTCAGCCATCAATTTACGATTTGTTGGACTTGGACTTGGTAACATAGCTTCAGCCATCAATTTACGATTTGTTGGACTTGGACTTGGTAACATAGCTTCAGCCATCAATTTACGATTTGTTGGACTTGGACTTGGTAACATAGCTTCAGCCATCAATTTACGATTTGTTGGACTTGGACTTGGTAACATAGCTTCAGCCATCAATTTACGATTTGTTGGACTTGGACTTGGTAACATAGCTTCAGCCATCAATTTACGATTTGTTGGACTTGGACTTGGTAACATAGCTTCAGCCATCAATTTACGATTTGTTGGACTTGGACTTGGTAACATAGCTTCAGCCATCAATTTACGATTTGTTGGACTTGGACTTGGTAACATAGCTTCAGCCATCAATTTACGATTTGTTGGACTTGGACTTGGTAACATAGCTTCAGCCATCAATTTACGATTTGTTGGACTTGGACTTGGTAACATAGCTTCAGCCATCAATTTACGATTTGTTGGACTTGGACTTGGTAACATAGCTTCAGCCATCAATTTACGATTTGTTGGACTTGGACTTGGTAACATAGCTTCAGCCATCAATTTACGATTTGTTGGACTTGGACTTGGTAACATAGCTTCAGCCATCAATTTACGATTTGTTGGACTTGGACTTGGTAACATAGCTTCAGCCATCAATTTACGATTTGTTGGACTTGGACTTGGTAACATAGCTTCAGCCATCAATTTACGATTTGTTGGACTTGGACTTGGTAACATAGCTTCAGCCATCAATTTACGATTTGTTGGACTTGGACTTGGTAACATAGCTTCAGCCATCAATTTACGATTTGTTGGACTTGGACTTGGTAACATAGCTTCAGCCATCAATTTACGATTTGTTGGACTTGGACTTGGTAACATAGCTTCAGCCATCAATTTACGATTTGTTGGACTTGGACTTGGTAACATAGCTTCAGCCATCAATTTACGATTTGTTGGACTTGGACTTGGTAACATAGCTTCAGCCATCAATTTACGATTTGTTGGACTTGGACTTGGTAACATAGCTTCAGCCATCAATTTACGATTTGTTGGACTTGGACTTGGTAACATAGCTTCAGCCATCAATTTACGATTTGTTGGACTTGGACTTGGTAACATAGCTTCAGCCATCAATTTACGATTTGTTGGACTTGGACTTGGTAACATAGCTTCAGCCATCAATTTACGATTTGTTGGACTTGGACTTGGTAACATAGCTTCAGCCATCAATTTACGATTTGTTGGACTTGGACTTGGTAACATAGCTTCAGCCATCAATTTACGATTTGTTGGACTTGGACTTGGTAACATAGCTTCAGCCATCAATTTACGATTTGTTGGACTTGGACTTGGTAACATAGCTTCAGCCATCAATTTACGATTTGTTGGACTTGGACTTGGTAACATAGCTTCAGCCATCAATTTACGATTTGTTGGACTTGGACTTGGTAACATAGCTTCAGCCATCAATTTACGATTTGTTGGACTTGGACTTGGTAACATAGCTTCAGCCATCAATTTACGATTTGTTGGACTTGGACTTGGTAACATAGCTTCAGCCATCAATTTACGATTTGTTGGACTTGGACTTGGTAACATAGCTTCAGCCATCAATTTACGATTTGTTGGACTTGGACTTGGTAACATAGCTTCAGCCATCAATTTACGATTTGTTGGACTTGGACTTGGTAACATAGCTTCAGCCATCAATTTACGATTTGTTGGACTTGGACTTGGTAACATAGCTTCAGCCATCAATTTACGATTTGTTGGACTTGGACTTGGTAACATAGCTTCAGCCATCAATTTACGATTTGTTGGACTTGGACTTGGTAACATAGCTTCAGCCATCAATTTACGATTTGTTGGACTTGGACTTGGTAACATAGCTTCAGCCATCAATTTACGATTTGTTGGACTTGGACTTGGTAACATAGCTTCAGCCATCAATTTACGATTTGTTGGACTTGGACTTGGTAACATAGCTTCAGCCATCAATTTACGATTTGTTGGACTTGGACTTGGTAACATAGCTTCAGCCATCAATTTACGATTTGTTGGACTTGGACTTGGTAACATAGCTTCAGCCATCAATTTACGATTTGTTGGACTTGGACTTGGTAACATAGCTTCAGCCATCAATTTACGATTTGTTGGACTTGGACTTGGTAACATAGCTTCAGCCATCAATTTACGATTTGTTGGACTTGGACTTGGTAACATAGCTTCAGCCATCAATTTACGATTTGTTGGACTTGGACTTGGTAACATAGCTTCAGCCATCAATTTACGATTTGTTGGACTTGGACTTGGTAACATAGCTTCAGCCATCAATTTACGATTTGTTGGACTTGGACTTGGTAACATAGCTTCAGCCATCAATTTACGATTTGTTGGACTTGGACTTGGTAACATAGCTTCAGCCATCAATTTACGATTTGTTGGACTTGGACTTGGTAACATAGCTTCAGCCATCAATTTACGATTTGTTGGACTTGGACTTGGTAACATAGCTTCAGCCATCAATTTACGATTTGTTGGACTTGGACTTGGTAACATAGCTTCAGCCATCAATTTACGATTTGTTGGACTTGGACTTGGTAACATAGCTTCAGCCATCAATTTACGATTTGTTGGACTTGGACTTGGTAACATAGCTTCAGCCATCAATTTACGATTTGTTGGACTTGGACTTGGTAACATAGCTTCAGCCATCAATTTACGATTTGTTGGACTTGGACTTGGTAACATAGCTTCAGCCATCAATTTACGATTTGTTGGACTTGGACTTGGTAACATAGCTTCAGCCATCAATTTACGATTTGTTGGACTTGGACTTGGTAACATAGCTTCAGCCATCAATTTACGATTTGTTGGACTTGGACTTGGTAACATAGCTTCAGCCATCAATTTACGATTTGTTGGACTTGGACTTGGTAACATAGCTTCAGCCATCAATTTACGATTTGTTGGACTTGGACTTGGTAACATAGCTTCAGCCATCAATTTACGATTTGTTGGACTTGGACTTGGTAACATAGCTTCAGCCATCAATTTACGATTTGTTGGACTTGGACTTGGTAACATAGCTTCAGCCATCAATTTACGATTTGTTGGACTTGGACTTGGTAACATAGCTTCAGCCATCAATTTACGATTTGTTGGACTTGGACTTGGTAACATAGCTTCAGCCATCAATTTACGATTTGTTGGACTTGGACTTGGTAACATAGCTTCAGCCATCAATTTACGATTTGTTGGACTTGGACTTGGTAACATAGCTTCAGCCATCAATTTACGATTTGTTGGACTTGGACTTGGTAACATAGCTTCAGCCATCAATTTACGATTTGTTGGACTTGGACTTGGTAACATAGCTTCAGCCATCAATTTACGATTTGTTGGACTTGGACTTGGTAACATAGCTTCAGCCATCAATTTACGATTTGTTGGACTTGGACTTGGTAACATAGCTTCAGCCATCAATTTACGATTTGTTGGACTTGGACTTGGTAACATAGCTTCAGCCATCAATTTACGATTTGTTGGACTTGGACTTGGTAACATAGCTTCAGCCATCAATTTACGATTTGTTGGACTTGGACTTGGTAACATAGCTTCAGCCATCAATTTACGATTTGTTGGACTTGGACTTGGTAACATAGCTTCAGCCATCAATTTACGATTTGTTGGACTTGGACTTGGTAACATAGCTTCAGCCATCAATTTACGATTTGTTGGACTTGGACTTGGTAACATAGCTTCAGCCATCAATTTACGATTTGTTGGACTTGGACTTGGTAACATAGCTTCAGCCATCAATTTACGATTTGTTGGACTTGGACTTGGTAACATAGCTTCAGCCATCAATTTACGATTTGTTGGACTTGGACTTGGTAACATAGCTTCAGCCATCAATTTACGATTTGTTGGACTTGGACTTGGTAACATAGCTTCAGCCATCAATTTACGATTTGTTGGACTTGGACTTGGTAACATAGCTTCAGCCATCAATTTACGATTTGTTGGACTTGGACTTGGTAACATAGCTTCAGCCATCAATTTACGATTTGTTGGACTTGGACTTGGTAACATAGCTTCAGCCATCAATTTACGATTTGTTGGACTTGGACTTGGTAACATAGCTTCAGCCATCAATTTACGATTTGTTGGACTTGGACTTGGTAACATAGCTTCAGCCATCAATTTACGATTTGTTGGACTTGGACTTGGTAACATAGCTTCAGCCATCAATTTACGATTTGTTGGACTTGGACTTGGTAACATAGCTTCAGCCATCAATTTACGATTTGTTGGACTTGGACTTGGTAACATAGCTTCAGCCATCAATTTACGATTTGTTGGACTTGGACTTGGTAACATAGCTTCAGCCATCAATTTACGATTTGTTGGACTTGGACTTGGTAACATAGCTTCAGCCATCAATTTACGATTTGTTGGACTTGGACTTGGTAACATAGCTTCAGCCATCAATTTACGATTTGTTGGACTTGGACTTGGTAACATAGCTTCAGCCATCAATTTACGATTTGTTGGACTTGGACTTGGTAACATAGCTTCAGCCATCAATTTACGATTTGTTGGACTTGGACTTGGTAACATAGCTTCAGCCATCAATTTACGATTTGTTGGACTTGGACTTGGTAACATAGCTTCAGCCATCAATTTACGATTTGTTGGACTTGGACTTGGTAACATAGCTTCAGCCATCAATTTACGATTTGTTGGACTTGGACTTGGTAACATAGCTTCAGCCATCAATTTACGATTTGTTGGACTTGGACTTGGTAACATAGCTTCAGCCATCAATTTACGATTTGTTGGACTTGGACTTGGTAACATAGCTTCAGCCATCAATTTACGATTTGTTGGACTTGGACTTGGTAACATAGCTTCAGCCATCAATTTACGATTTGTTGGACTTGGACTTGGTAACATAGCTTCAGCCATCAATTTACGATTTGTTGGACTTGGACTTGGTAACATAGCTTCAGCCATCAATTTACGATTTGTTGGACTTGGACTTGGTAACATAGCTTCAGCCATCAATTTACGATTTGTTGGACTTGGACTTGGTAACATAGCTTCAGCCATCAATTTACGATTTGTTGGACTTGGACTTGGTAACATAGCTTCAGCCATCAATTTACGATTTGTTGGACTTGGACTTGGTAACATAGCTTCAGCCATCAATTTACGATTTGTTGGACTTGGACTTGGTAACATAGCTTCAGCCATCAATTTACGATTTGTTGGACTTGGACTTGGTAACATAGCTTCAGCCATCAATTTACGATTTGTTGGACTTGGACTTGGTAACATAGCTTCAGCCATCAATTTACGATTTGTTGGACTTGGACTTGGTAACATAGCTTCAGCCATCAATTTACGATTTGTTGGACTTGGACTTGGTAACATAGCTTCAGCCATCAATTTACGATTTGTTGGACTTGGACTTGGTAACATAGCTTCAGCCATCAATTTACGATTTGTTGGACTTGGACTTGGTAACATAGCTTCAGCCATCAATTTACGATTTGTTGGACTTGGACTTGGTAACATAGCTTCAGCCATCAATTTACGATTTGTTGGACTTGGACTTGGTAACATAGCTTCAGCCATCAATTTACGATTTGTTGGACTTGGACTTGGTAACATAGCTTCAGCCATCAATTTACGATTTGTTGGACTTGGACTTGGTAACATAGCTTCAGCCATCAATTTACGATTTGTTGGACTTGGACTTGGTAACATAGCTTCAGCCATCAATTTACGATTTGTTGGACTTGGACTTGGTAACATAGCTTCAGCCATCAATTTACGATTTGTTGGACTTGGACTTGGTAACATAGCTTCAGCCATCAATTTACGATTTGTTGGACTTGGACTTGGTAACATAGCTTCAGCCATCAATTTACGATTTGTTGGACTTGGACTTGGTAACATAGCTTCAGCCATCAATTTACGATTTGTTGACTTGGACTTGGTAACATAGCTTCAGCCATCAATTTACGATTTGTTGGACTTGGACTTGGTAACATAGCTTCAGCCATCAATTTACGATTTGTTGGACTTGGACTTGGTAACATAGCTTCAGCCATCAATTTACGATTTGTTGGACTTGGACTTGGTAACATAGCTTCAGCCATCAATTTACGATTTGTTGGACTTGGACTTGGTAACATAGCTTCAGCCATCAATTTACGATTTGTTGGACTTGGACTTGGTAACATAGCTTCAGCCATCAATTTACGATTTGTTGGACTTGGACTTGGTAACATAGCTTCAGCCATCAATTTACGATTTGTTGGACTTGGACTTGGTAACATAGCTTCAGCCATCAATTTACGATTTGTTGGACTTGGACTTGGTAACATAGCTTCAGCCATCAATTTACGATTTGTTGGACTTGGACTTGGTAACATAGCTTCAGCCATCAATTTACGATTTGTTGGACTTGGACTTGGTAACATAGCTTCAGCCATCAATTTACGATTTGTTGGACTTGGACTTGGTAACATAGCTTCAGCCATCAATTTACGATTTGTTGGACTTGGACTTGGTAACATAGCTTCAGCCATCAATTTACGATTTGTTGGACTTGGACTTGGTAACATAGCTTCAGCCATCAATTTACGATTTGTTGGACTTGGACTTGGTAACATAGCTTCAGCCATCAATTTACGATTTGTTGGACTTGGACTTGGTAACATAGCTTCAGCCATCAATTTACGATTTGTTGGACTTGGACTTGGTAACATAGCTTCAGCCATCAATTTACGATTTGTTGGACTTGGACTTGGTAACATAGCTTCAGCCATCAATTTACGATTTGTTGGACTTGGACTTGGTAACATAGCTTCAGCCATCAATTTACGATTTGTTGGACTTGGACTTGGTAACATAGCTTCAGCCATCAATTTACGATTTGTTGGACTTGGACTTTGGTAACATAGCTTCAGCCATCAATTTACGATTTGTTGGACTTGGACTTGGTAACATAGCTTCAGCCATCAATTTACGATTTGTTGGACTTGGACTTGGTAACATAGCTTCAGCCATCAATTTACGATTTGTTGGACTTGGACTTGGTAACATAGCTTCAGCCATCAATTTACGATTTGTTGGACTTGGACTTGGTAACATAGCTTCAGCCATCAATTTACGATTTGTTGGACTTGGACTTGGTAACATAGCTTCAGCCATCAATTTACGATTTGTTGGACTTGGACTTGGTAACATAGCTTCAGCCATCAATTTACGATTTGTTGGACTTGGACTTGGTAACATAGCTTCAGCCATCAATTTACGATTTGTTGGACTTGGACTTGGTAACATAGCTTCAGCCATCAATTTACGATTTGTTGGACTTGGACTTGGTAACATAGCTTCAGCCATCAATTTACGATTTGTTGGACTTGGACTTGGTAACATAGCTTCAGCCATCAATTTACGATTTGTTGGACTTGGACTTGGTAACATAGCTTCAGCCATCAATTTACGATTTGTTGGACTTGGACTTGGTAACATAGCTTCAGCCATCAATTTACGATTTGTTGGACTTGGACTTGGTAACATAGCTTCAGCCATCAATTTACGATTTGTTGGACTTGGACTTGGTAACATAGCTTCAGCCATCAATTTACGATTTGTTGGACTTGGACTTGGTAACATAGCTTCAGCCATCAATTTACGATTTGTTGGACTTGGACTTGGTAACATAGCTTCAGCCATCAATTTACGATTTGTTGGACTTGGACTTGGTAACATAGCTTCAGCCATCAATTTACGATTTGTTGGACTTGGACTTGGTAACATAGCTTCAGCCATCAATTTACGATTTGTTGGACTTGGACTTGGTAACATAGCTTCAGCCATCAATTTACGATTTGTTGGACTTGGACTTGGTAACATAGCTTCAGCCATCAATTTACGATTTGTTGGACTTGGACTTGGTAACATAGCTTCAGCCATCAATTTACGATTTGTTGGACTTGGACTTGGTAACATAGCTTCAGCCATCAATTTACGATTTGTTGGACTTGGACTTGGTAACATAGCTTCAGCCATCAATTTACGATTTGTTGGACTTGGACTTGGTAACATAGCTTCAGCCATCAATTTACGATTTGTTGGACTTGGACTTGGTAACATAGCTTCAGCCATCAATTTACGATTTGTTGGACTTGGACTTGGTAACATAGCTTCAGCCATCAATTTACGATTTGTTGGACTTGGACTTGGTAACATAGCTTCAGCCATCAATTTACGATTTGTTGGACTTGGACTTGGTAACATAGCTTCAGCCATCAATTTACGATTTGTTGGACTTGGACTTGGTAACATAGCTTCAGCCATCAATTTACGATTTGTTGGACTTGACTTGGTAACATAGCTTCAGCCATCAATTTACGATTTGTTGGACTTGGACTTGGTAACATAGCTTCAGCCATCAATTTACGATTTGTTGGACTTGGACTTGGTAACATAGCTTCAGCCATCAATTTACGATTTGTTGGACTTGGACTTGGTAACATAGCTTCAGCCATCAATTTACGATTTGTTGGACTTGGACTTGGTAACATAGCTTCAGCCATCAATTTTACGATTTGTTGGACTTGGACTTGGTAACATAGCTTCAGCCATCAATTTACGATTTGTTGGACTTGGACTTGGTAACATAGCTTCAGCCATCAATTTACGATTTGTTGGACTTGGACTTGGTAACATAGCTTCAGCCATCAATTTACGATTTGTTGGACTTGGACTTGGTAACATAGCTTCAGCCATCAATTTACGATTTGTTGGACTTGGACTTGGTAACATAGCTTCAGCCATCAATTTACGATTTGTTGGACTTGGACTTGGTAACATAGCTTCAGCCATCAATTTACGATTTGTTGGACTTGGACTTGGTAACATAGCTTCAGCCATCAATTTACGATTTGTTGGACTTGGACTTGGTAACATAGCTTCAGCCATCAATTTACGATTTGTTGGACTTGGACTTGGTAACATAGCTTCAGCCATCAATTTACGATTTGTTGGACTTGGACTTGGTAACATAGCTTCAGCCATCAATTTACGATTTGTTGGACTTGGACTTGGTAACATAGCTTCAGCCATCAATTTACGATTTGTTGGACTTGGACTTGGTAACATAGCTTCAGCCATCAATTTACGATTTGTTGGACTTGGACTTGGTAACATAGCTTCAGCCATCAATTTACGATTTGTTGGACTTGGACTTGGTAACATAGCTTCAGCCATCAATTTACGATTTGTTGGACTTGGACTTGGTAACATAGCTTCAGCCATCAATTTACGATTTGTTGGACTTGGACTTGGTAACATAGCTTCAGCCATCAATTTACGATTTGTTGGACTTGGACTTGGTAACATAGCTTCAGCCATCAATTTACGATTTGTTGGACTTGGACTTGGTAACATAGCTTCAGCCATCAATTTACGATTTGTTGGACTTGGACTTGGTAACATAGCTTCAGCCATCAATTTACGATTTGTTGGACTTGGACTTGGTAACATAGCTTCAGCCATCAATTTACGATTTGTTGGACTTGGACTTGGTAACATAGCTTCAGCCATCAATTTACGATTTGTTGGACTTGGACTTGGTAACATAGCTTCAGCCATCAATTTACGATTTGTTGGACTTGGACTTGGTAACATAGCTTCAGCCATCAATTTACGATTTGTTGGACTTGGACTTGGTAACATAGCTTCAGCCATCAATTTACGATTTGTTGGACTTGGACTTGGTAACATAGCTTCAGCCATCAATTTACGATTTGTTGGACTTGGACTTGGTAACATAGCTTCAGCCATCAATTTACGATTTGTTGACTTGGACTTGGTAACATAGCTTCAGCCATCAATTTACGATTTGTTGGACTTGGACTTGGTAACATAGCTTCAGCCATCAATTTACGATTTGTTGGACTTGGACTTGGTAACATAGCTTCAGCCATCAATTTACGATTTGTTGGACTTGGACTTGGTAACATAGCTTCAGCCATCAATTTACGATTTGTTGGACTTGGACTTGGTAACATAGCTTCAGCCATCAATTTACGATTTGTTGGACTTGGACTTGGTAACATAGCTTCAGCCATCAATTTACGATTTGTTGGACTTGGACTTGGTAACATAGCTTCAGCCATCAATTTACGATTTGTTGGACTTGGACTTGGTAACATAGCTTCAGCCATCAATTTACGATTTGTTGGACTTGGACTTGGTAACATAGCTTCAGCCATCAATTTACGATTTGTTGGACTTGGACTTGGTAACATAGCTTCAGCCATCAATTTACGATTTGTTGGACTTGGACTTGGTAACATAGCTTCAGCCATCAATTTACGATTTGTTGGACTTGGACTTGGTAACATAGCTTCAGCCATCAATTTACGATTTGTTGGACTTGGACTTGGTAACATAGCTTCAGCCATCAATTTACGATTTGTTGGACTTGGACTTGGTAACATAGCTTCAGCCATCAATTTACGATTTGTTGGACTTGGACTTGGTAACATAGCTTCAGCCATCAATTTACGATTTGTTGGACTTGGACTTGGTAACATAGCTTCAGCCATCAATTTACGATTTGTTGGACTTGGACTTGGTAACATAGCTTCAGCCATCAATTTACGATTTGTTGGACTTGGACTTGGTAACATAGCTTCAGCCATCAATTTACGATTTGTTGGACTTGGACTTGGTTAACATAGCTTCAGCCATCAATTTACGATTTGTTGGACTTGGACTTGGTAACATAGCTTCAGCCATCAATTTACGATTTGTTGGACTTGGACTTGGTAACATAGCTTCAGCCATCAATTTACGATTTGTTGGACTTGGACTTGGTAACCATAGCTTCAGCCATCAATTTACGATTTGTTGGACTTGGACTTGGTAACATAGCTTCAGCCATCAATTTACGATTTGTTGGACTTGGACTTGGTAACATAGCTTCAGCCATCAATTTACGATTTGTTGGACTTGGACTTGGTAACATAGCTTCAGCCATCAATTTACGATTTGTTGGACTTGGACTTGGTAACATAGCTTCAGCCATCAATTTACGATTTGTTGGACTTGGACTTGGTAACATAGCTTCAGCCATCAATTTACGATTTGTTGGACTTGGACTTGGTAACATAGCTTCAGCCATCAATTTACGATTTGTTGGACTTGGACTTGGTAACATAGCTTCAGCCATCAATTTACGATTTGTTGGACTTGGACTTGGTAACATAGCTTCAGCCATCAATTTTACGATTTGTTGGACTTGGACTTGGTAAACATAGCTTCAGCCATCAATTTACGATTTGTTGGACTTGGACTTTAACATAGCTTCAGCCATCAATTTACGATTTGTTGGACTTGGACTTGGTAACATAGCTTCAGCCATCAATTTACGATTTGTTGGACTTGGACTTGGTAAACATAGCTTCAGCCATCAATTTACGATTTGTTGGACTTGGACTTGGTAACATAGCTTCAGCCATCAATTTACGATTTGTTGGACTTGGACTTGGTAACATAGCTTCAGCCATCAATTTACGATTTGTTGGACTTGGACTTGGTAACATAGCTTCAGCCATCAATTTACGATTTGTTGGACTTGGACTTGGTAACATAGCTTCAGCCATCAATTTACGATTTGTTGGACTTGGACTTGGTAACATAGCTTCAGCCATCAATTTACGATTTGGTGGACTTGGACTTGGTAACATAGCTTCAGCCATCAATTTACGATTTGTTGGACTTGGACTTGGTAACATAGCTTCAGCCATCAATTTACGATTTGTTGGACTTGGACTTGGTAACATAGCTTCAGCCATCAATTTACGATTTGTTGACTTGGTGCTTCAGGCCATCAATTTACGATTTGTTGGACTTTGGACTTGGTAACATAGCTTCAGCCATCAATTTACGATTTGTTGGACTTGGACTTGGTAACATAGCTTCAGCCATCAATTTACGATTTGTTGGACTTGGACTTGGTAACATAGCTTCAGCCATCAATTTACGATTTGTTGGACTTGGACTTGGTAACATAGCTTCAGCCATCAATTTACGATTTGTTGGACTTGGACTTAACATAGCTTCAGCCATCAATTTACGATTTGTTGGACTTGGACTTGGTACATAGCTTCAGCCATCAATTTACGATTTGTTGGACTTGGACTTGGTAACATAGCTTCAGCCATCAATTTACGATTTGTTGGACTTGACTTGGTAACATAGCTTCAGCCATCAATTTACGATTTGTTGGACTTGGACTTGGTAACATAGCTTCAGCCATCAATTTACGATTTGTTGGAACTTGGACTAACATAGCTTCAGCCATCAATTTACGATTTGTTGGACTTGGACTTGGTAAAACATAGCTTCAGCCATCAATTTAACGATTTGTTGGACTTGGACTTGGTAACATAGCTTCAGCCATCAATTTTACGATTTGTTGGACTTTGGACTTGGTAACATAGCTTCAGCCATCAATTTACGATTTGTTGGACTTGGACTTGGTAACATAGCTTCAGCCATCAATTACGATTTTGTTGGACTTGGACTGGTAACATAGCTTCAGCCATCAATTTTACGATTTGTTGGACTTGGACTTGGTAACATAGCTTCAGCCATCAATTTACGATTTGTTGGACTTGGACTTTGGTAACATAGCTTCAGCCATCAATTTACGATTTGTTGGACTTGGACTTGGTAACATAGCTTCAGCCATCAATTTACGATTTGTTGGACTTGGAACTTTGGTAACATAGCTTCAGCCAATCCAATTTACGATTTGTTGGACTTGGACTTTTGGTAACATAGCTTCAGCCATCAATTTACGATTTGTTGGACTTGGACTTTGGTTAACATAGCTTTCAGCCATCAATTTACGATTGTTGGACTTGGACCGCCATCAATTTACATTTGTTGAGCTTCAGCCAGCCATCAATTTACGATTTGTTGGACTTGGACTGGCGGTAACATAGCTTCAGCCATCAATTTACGATTTGTTTGGACTTGGACTAGTAACATAGCTTCAGCCATCAATTTACGATTTGTTGGACTTGGACTTGGTAACATAGCTTCAGCCATCAATTTACGATTTGTTGGACTTGGACTTGGTTACATAGCTTCAGCCATCAATTTACGATTTGTTGGACTTGGACTTGGTAACATAGCTTCAGCCATCAATTTACGATTTGTTGGACTTGGACTTGGTAACATAGCTTCAGCCATCAATTTACGATTTGTTGGACTTGGACTTGGTAACATAGCTTCAGCCATCCAATTTACGATTTGTTGGACTTGGACTTGGTAACATAGCTTCAGCCATCAATTTACGATTTGTTGGACTTGGAACTTCGGTAACATAGCTTCAGCCATTCAATTTACGATTTGTTGGACTTGCACTTTAACATAGCGCAGCCATAGTCAATCAATTTACGAATTTGTTGGACTTGGACTTCCGGTACATAGCTTGCCATCAGCGATGTTGTTGGACATTGGACTTGGTAAATTTACGATTTGTTGGACTTGGACTTTCAAGGAAGGGAAAACATAGCTTCAGCCATCAATTTACGATTTGTTGGACTTGGACTTACGGTAACATAGCTTCAGCCATCAATTAACGATTTGTTGGACTTGGACTTGGTGTAGCATAGCTTCAGCCATCAAATTTACATTTTGTTGGACTTGGACTTGGTAACATAGCTTCAGCCATCAATTTACGAACATTTGTTGGACTTGGACTTGGTAACATAGCTTCAGCCATCAATTTACGATTTGTTGGACTTGGACTAGGTAACATAGCTCAGCCATCAATTTACGATTTGTTGGACTTGGACTTAGACTAACACACTTTCAGCCATCAATTTACGATTGTTGGACTTGGACTTGGTAACATAGCTTCACCATCAATTTACGATTTGTACTTGGAAGCATCAATTTACGATTTTGTTGGACTTGGATTGGACATAGCTTTGTCAGCCATCAACATTTACGATTTGTTGGACTTGACTTTGTAACATAGCTTCAGCCATCAAATTACCTCTTGTGGAACCTTGGATACTTGGTAACATAGCTTCAGCCATCAATTTACGATTTGTTGGACTTTGGTAACATAGCTTCAGCCATCAATTTCACGTTAACAAGCAGCCCATCAATTTACGATTTGTTGGACTTGGACTTCGCTTAACATAGCTTCAGCCATCAATTTACGATTTGTTGGACTTGTTGGTAAATCGGTAACATAGTTCAGCCCTCAATTAGATTTGGATTGGACTTGGAGCTTCAGCCATCCAATTCACGATTTTTGGACTTACAACATAGCTTCAGCCATCAATTTACGATTTGTTGCGACTTGGACTGGTAACATAGCTTCAGCCATTCAATTTACGATTTGTTGGACTGGACTTGTGGGGTAACATAGCTTCAGCCATTCAATTTACGATTTGTTGGACTTGGACTTGGCTAAATAGCCATAATTTACGCTTGGACGATCAATTTACGATTTGTTGGACTTGGACTTGGCTAACATAGCTTTCAGCCATCAATTTACGATTTGTTGGACTTGGACTTGCTAACATAGCTTCAAGCCATCAATTTCAACCGATTTGTTGGACTTGGACTCGGTAACATAGCTTCAGCGCATCAATTTTTACGATTGTTGACTTGGACTTGGGGAACATTTTCCTATTTACGATTTGTTGGACTTGGACAACATAGCTTCAGCCATCAATTGATTTGTTGGACGGACTGGTAATTCATAGCTTCAGCCATCAATTCATTTGTGGACTTATGACTCACCCGATTGGGCGGTAACATTAGCTTCAGCCATCAATTTACGATTTGGGCTTGGAATTATAACAAGACTTCATCATTTACGATTTTTGGACTTGGACTTGGTAAACATAGCTTCAGCCATCAATTACGATTTGTCTTTTGGACCCCCCGTAACATAAGCCATACGGCATTTACGTTGGACTTGGGGGAACAAGGATTCAATAACATAGTTCAGCCATCAATTCATGATTTGTTGGGACTAGGACTTTAGGGGGGAGGTCTTGGTAAACAGCAGCTCAATTTACGATTTGCTTACTCGGGAGTTTCGAGCCATCAATTTACGATGCTTGTCGCCTGGACTTGGTGGTAACATTAGCTTTCAGCCATCAAAGTTTACGATTTGTTGCGGACTTGACTTTAACTGAGCTACAGCCATCAATTTTACGATTTGTTGGACTTGGACTTGTAACATAGCTTCAGCCATCAATTTACGATTTGTTGGACTTGACTTGGTAACATAGCCAGCATCTTGACTTGGTATAAATCATAGCTGCTCAGTCAATTATTATAGATTTGTTCTTTTGACACCCAGAGACTTATAAAAACCGGCTAACATAGATTCCAGCCCATTTTTTTGATTCTAGTGACTTGGATCTTTAAATAGCTTCAGCCGATCAATTTACGATTCTGTTGTGTCTGCCTTTGGCGACTTGGACTAATCAATTTACCGATTTGGTAACATAGAGCTCAGCTTTTACATTGGACTTGGTAACTAGCAATTTTTGTTCAGCCAGATTTGTGGAACCAATAGCTTCAGCATCAATGATGTCTGGACTTGGATTGGTTTTTGATTTTCCAAATGGGGTAACATAGCTTCACGCCATTTCGGAAGAGGTTTTCACGACTTGGACTGGACGCTTTGGTGTGTTGCGAACATAGCTTTTTAACGATTTGTTGGACTTGGACTTATCGGAGTTGAGGTTGGACGACATCCTGTGCGCCTCAATTTACGATTTGTTCGGACTTGCGAACTTGGTAAACATAGCTTGGACCATCAATTTACGATTTGATTGACAAACGGCGGGGGCTGAACAGTAGCTTCAGCCCCATCAATTACGATTGTATGGACTTGTTTTGGATTTGGGATCGTTACCAGTAACATACTTCAGCCATCAATTTACGATCTTGTTGGGACTTGGACTTGGTGCTGGGGAACATAGCTTCAGCCATCAATTGTTACGATATTGTTGTTGGACTTTGGTTTGTGTGTGGACAGTGGCGGTCGGGGCAGTTGTGTGTGAGGGGGGGGGGGGCGGGGGGCGCGGCGGACATGGCAACATAGGCTGTTCATCCGTCAGAATTTATCCGATCTACGGGACTGCAGCTCTCGCTTCAGACATCCATTATTACGATTAGCATTGACCGCTTGAGACTTACCCACCCAGGCACAGGTAACATCAGCTGGCTTCAGCCGATCAGACATTTTGGACAGTTGGACTGGGATTGGATTGGTGCGTTCTGTGAGGGAGGGAGTCACCAATAGCTTCGAGGGGCCAGGCGCGGCCTCATACGATTTGTTGGACTTGGATTGGTTCGGGGATACATAGCTTCGCCATCTAATTACATTTGTAATTGTGACTTGGACTTGCTATAGCAGCATTCGAGGGCATCACAGGTATGGTAGACGCATTTGTTGACCGAGCTGGGGGAGGTAACATAGCTTCAGCCATCAATTTACGATTTGTTGGACTGGGACTGGACTGGGACCAGGGTGGCGGGCTTCAGCAGGCGTATGTAGAGTGCGTTTCCCCATCAATTTACGATTTGTACTTGGAGCTGGGTAAGGATAGCTCAGCCAGTCTGCGGGAGTAATGGGTTGGGACGGTTCGGACTCAGTGGCGGTAACAGCCTTCAATTACGATGTGTTGACCTTCTGCATTGAATTGTTGGACTTGAACTTTGTGTACTGGGACGCTGGGGGGGTAGACACATGAGCCAGTTAGCGAGACTGGCCGGGTCGGGAGGTTGTGATGTGAAGGGGGGGTAGGGGGTAACTTAGTGATTATCGAGATGTTTGTTTGTATCGACTGACCTCCTCTGTGGTAATACAATGAGCCTCAACATCCATATTTGTGACCTGATAGGGAACTATCGGTATGTCTTTGGTGACTGGACGACAGGCCACGTGATTGTGGTAACAACCTTTCGGATGCATCCTGCATCGCATAGCTTCTCTGGACGCTGTTGCGAACATAGCTTCAGCCATCAATTTACATTTTGTGGACTTGGACCTTTGGACAACGGCTAACAGTAGCTTTACGATTTGTTGGTGACTTGGAAACATACTTGGTAACATAGCTTCTGGGTAAGCAGCGGTTCAGCGCTATCAAGCATACGGATGCTTGTTTGACTATTGGGGATTATAGCTTCAGCCATCAAACTTACGTCTTGTTGACGTACCTTTGGTAACATCAAGCTCAGGCCACTCAATTTGTTTGTCTGGACTTGGTTGAGACTGATTACTTGCTACGACAAGAGTAACACATTAGCTTCCACCAGCCCAATTGTACATCTGTTGACCTTGATTTGTGGAGACACGGGGTTCATCTTGCAACCGCGATGTAATTCATCGACTCCTTCATCTTCTGGACTTGGACTTATGGGGGTGGGGTAAAATAGCATAGTTGAGCATTTGTCACTGATGTAGTGTGTACGGTTGTAGTGTGTGGGCTGTCTGTTGGGTAGCACTCTAGCGTGCGACCAGTCAATTTACATGTGTTGGACTGCGCCTTCACTTTGAATTTTGTAACATAGCTTCAGCCCCATCAAGTCGTTGTACGCACTTACGACTTTGGACTTCTCTGTGCCGCCTTCTCGTGGTACAAAGCACAGCACTGAAGTCTAACATCACAATGTTACAAAGTAATGATTCTCCTCGGTGTTACCAATTCACCCATACAGTTTGGTTGTGGATTGAACACTATGGATGACAGGGCACAATGCGGTAACATAGAGCCAGGCCAATTTACAGACTTTTGTCCGCACTTTTCAGACAACCTTGGCCTAAGCGTGCGATCAGACTCAGAGCCTCAGCCAATTCAATCAGCTTCAATGTATGGGATCTTGGAACTTGGATCTTATGATGTGAATATTGTTTAAGTTGCGTGGTTTCTGTGGTGTGGGTATGACTGAGTTGACAGATTAACGAAGTCATTGGGACTAGGACCTTATCTCAAGAGGGTACATAGCTTTTAGATTTGATGAACCTTGACTTTGGATAAACCAATGCAAGCCAGTGCAATACGATTATTGTTGGATCTGTGGACCTTTGTAAACGTTAGAACATAGACTCAGCATGTCAAATTATGGACAGCCATCAATTTACGATTTGTTGGACTTGGACTTGGTAACATAGCATTCAGCCATCAATTTACGATTTGTTTGGACTTGGACTTTGGTAACATAGCTTCAGCCATCAAAATCTACGATTTGTATGACTGGACTGCAGTAACATGCATATCTAGCCATCAAATTAATATACGATTGTTGGACTGTGAACTGGTAACTAGCTTCGGCCTTCAATTACGATTTGTTGGACTGGACTTCGGTACATAGCTCAGCCTCAATTTTACGATTCTGTTGGACTTGAACTTGCTAACATAGCTCAGCCATCAATTTACGATATTGTTGGACTTGACTGAACATAGCTTCAGCCATCAATTTACGATTTGTTGGACTTGGACTTGTAACATAGGCTTCAGCCATCAAATTTACGATTTGTTGGACTTGGACTTGGTAACATAGCTTCAGCCATCAATTTACGATTTGTTGGACTTGGACTTGGTACATAGCTTCAGCCATCAATTCTTTACGATTTTGTTGACTTGACTTGGTAACATAGCTTCAGCCATCAATTACGATTTGTTAGGACTTTGGACTTGCGGTAACATGCGTTTCAGCCATCAATCTACGATTTGTTTGGACTTGGACTGGTAACATAGCTCAGCCATTCAAATTTACGATTTGTTAGAACTTGGGACTTTGGTAACATAGCGTGGCCATCAATTACGATTTTGTTGGACTTGACTGGTAACATAGCTTTCAGCCATCAATTTACCGATTTGTTGGACTTGGACTTCGGTAACATAGCTTTCAGCCATCAATTTACGATTTGTTGGACTTGGGACTTGGGTAACATAGCTTCAGCACATCAATTTACGATTTGTTGGACTTGACTTGCGTAACATAGCCTCAGCCATCAATTTACGATTTGTTGGACTTGGACTTTGGTAACATAGCTTCATGCCATCAATTTACGATTATGTTGGACTTGACTTGGTAACATAGCTTCAAGCCCAATCAATTTACGATTTGTGGACTTGAAAACTTGCTAACATAGCCTCAGCCATCCCAATCTACGATTTGTTGGACTGGACTTCCAGGTACACAATAGCTTCCAGCCATCAATTTACGACTATTGTATGGACATTGAACTTACAGGTAACATAGCTTCAGCCATCAATTTACGATGTGGACTTCCGACTTGGCTAACCAACTTCACATCAATTTACGATTTGTCTGCGACTTGGACATTGTAACATAGCTTCAGCATCAATTTACGACTTTGTTGGACTTGGACTTCAGGTAACATACGCTTCAGCCATCAAAATTTTACGATTTGTTGGACTTGAGACTATGGTAACATAGCTTCCAAGCCATCTCCAATTTCACCGATATTGTTGACCTTGGACTTGGGTAACATAGCTTCCAGCCCATCACATTTACGATTTCGTCTGGAACTTGGACTTCGAACATAGCTTCAGCCATCCAATCTCACGATTCTGTTTGGACTTGGACTTCCGGCTAACATAGCTCTCCAGCCATTCAATTTCCCACGATTTCGTTGGACTCTGACTCCCACGGGCTAAACATCAGCTCTCAGCATCCCAACTCTACGATTTGCTTGGACTTGGACTCCAGGTAACATAGCTGTCAGCCATCAATTTCACGACTTGTTGGACCTATGGACTTACGGATAATCATACTCTCGGCCATCCCAATTTACGATTGTTGCGACTTGGACTATCCCACAGGTTCACCACACCAAACATAGCTTCAGCCATCAATTCTTCCAACCGATTCTATCGCGACATCAGCACTTCTAACCCACCAAACCAACGTAAACATACTTCTACCACCATACACCCAACTCACCGATTTGCGTCTGGACCTTGCGGACTTACTCCCAGGTCAACACACTACGCCTTCAGCCACAATTCACGATTTGACTTGGACTCTCGAGACAAACCCACCTCCTATCAACAACCCCACAACCAACACGGTACAACATAAGCTCTCACCCATTCCAGATTATACGATTCCTGATTGGACTCCCTGGACTTCAACCGGCTAACATAGACTCTTCAGCCCAATCAATTAACAGATCCTGCGTATTCGCGACTTGCACTTAAACAGGTCAACACTAGCCTCTTATCCGACACTAACTTTACCATTTGTTCGGACTTCTGGACCAACACCACAAACAACACTTCACCAACACACCACACGAGTAACATACAGCGCTTCAGCATCAATTACCAATCTTCGTAATGGACTTGGACTTAGATACACAACTGCCCTTCAGCCCCAGTCCAATCTTACACACGCATTTGTTGGACTTGGACTTCGGTAACATAGCTTTCAGCCATCAATTTACGATTCGTTGGACTTGACTTGGTACATAGCTTCAGCCATCAATTTACGATTTTTGGACTTGGACTTGGGCTAACATAAGCTTCAGCACAATTTACGATTTGTTGGACTTGGGACTTGGGTAACATAGCTCAGCCATCAATTTACGATTTGTTGGACGTGGACTTCGAAAACATACTTCAGCCATCCAAATTCTCATTTTGACTGACTTGGTAACATAGCTTCAGCCATCTAAATTTACGATTGTTGGACTTGACTTTTCGGTAACATAGCTTCAGCCAATCAATTACGATTGGTTTGGGACTTGGACTGGTAACATCAGCTCAGCCATCAATCTACGATTCTCGCGTTGGACTGGGACTTGGTAACATAGCTTCAGCCATAAATTTTACGATTTTGGACTTGGACTTGGAACATAGCGTGAGCCATCAATTACGATTGTTGGACTTGGACTTCGGTAACATAGGCTTCAGCCCATCAATTTACGATTGTGGGATTGACTTCGGGTAACATAGCTTCAGCCATCAATTACGATTTGTGGACTTTTGACTTGCGTAAATCTCTCTCTG
>JAJSRW010001771.1:0-26768 GCA_022414725.1 Microglena sp. YARC
AGTCCGCTAACCTTCACGACAATCTCTTATCATCATGCGTCCACTGGAATCAGTGTCGGGGCGTGTGCAGTGCTGCAGTCGCGCGGGCATACCTGTGAGGCATGTCACCGAAGCACTGACCCAGGGTGGAGCGTTTTTCCTCCAATGAACAACATTACCCTTACACGAACAAAAGAGCATCCCCCAATCTCGCGGAACTAGGGCTTTGGCGATTAAACTGCAGTGACTCCTTGATTGCACATTAAATTATCCATGTCCAACGCATTTCGCAAAAAAAAAACTTGCAAAAAAAAAATACTGATCCTTTATACTGGCTCTCAGAAGAGAACACAATCTTATGTCTGTGTAAATCAAGCGTCATTTCAATGGTTCCTCGGATGGGAACCGTTTCTCTAGAGTTGCTGCTAAAACCGTCAGGGTGGCTCCGACGGGCGATGAGAAGGTCTACGCCTCGTTGTTCCTCATTTCATGCTGGCCGTGTACATCGGGACTTCTATTGGGTGGCGCAAGCGATAAGACCAAGAGTTTGCGAGACGTTCAGCGAGGTGATGGACGAAACCGTGTGGAACTCGTTTCGATAATGACGAATTGATCGAAGATAATGATGACGCCTGCAGAGACGATTGGAGTGATGTGGGAATGCGGGCAACGAAACACGAAAAAAACCCAATCAAACCAAGAAAGAAAGTCAATGCCGATGCCAATGGAACGGATAAGGGTAAAGGAGAAGGAGAAAAATAAGGTTTGACGATAGTTGGCGATATCGATAGTTCTGGTTCACACTCTGGTTCAGACTCGTTGTTCAGACTCTGGTTCAGACTCTGGTAATCGGACAATGATTCAGACACTAACTTTGGATTCGTCTGACGTTTATGCCAAAAGCGGGATGTGCACAATGAACGCCTTTTTGGCGCGTGTTCAATCGTCGTGCAACGTCTGATGAAATATCTAAATACTCCAAATGAAGTGCGAAGATGACATCAACAACGCTGTCGATAGAATTGAATATGGGAAATGTACGCAGACTGGTGCAACACTCATTGATACGGTTTGATACTACGTCCCCGACCTGTTTGAAAAAAACAAGCCGTATGCGAAATCGGACCCGGAACTCGGACTTGGACTCTGACTCGGACTTGAAATTAGACAACAAATATCGAAACAAACAAAAAGAAACTCTTAGATACAAGACGCCCCACAAACCGAGAATCCGAGGAACTTGCAAACATCCTAATACTGCTCCAAAACATCCTAATACTGCTCCAAAACATCCTAATACTGATCCAAAACATCCTAATACTGATCCAAGCAAAGACATCCCTTCATCAGTTATTAGTGCGGTTGGTAATGGTGGCTGCGTCGACGCTTGGTATTCTGTGCGTCTTACTCTGGATCTCTCTCTCCATATGGCCCCACGAGAGTGCAGCAGCCGGTCTTGATGATGACTCTGTGACTTCCAGGTTGTTGCGGGGGTTGCGTGTCCCCCCTTCTTCTAATTATTCCTGTAACGAAACGGGTCGTAACCGGCCACCTGTTGTTGTGTTATCTAGCGGGGATGATGGAATCGATAGCGCAAATGGGTTTAATGGCATAACTGAAGCGTCAATCGCAAAGTGTGGTGGCAGCTCAATTGTTGGAGGTTTCAAAACATACGAGGGGGGTAAGAATAAGAAGGTTGGTAGTAATACTACGTCTAATAGTCGAAAAGTGTCTGGACGCCGTGATTCTGGGCATTCCAGAAACCCTAATAATAGAGATGCCTCTGATATTGATCGGCGGAATGTCTTGATGTCCAAGTTGGATGCTATTTCACAAAATGTTAATGATGTCAAGAACGTGTGTGGAGAATATTCAACTGAAATATTCAAATCGAACGGTGCTCAGTCTACGCGAGCCATACTATTTTTACGGATGACCAGCCAAAACACATGGTACCGATGATTATGTACAAGAGGATCTCGACAAATTCAGGCGAAAAAAAAACGTTGTTGTCTGTCACCTACGTATGACATGAACTGAATGGTGGCGTGGAAGACATATCATACGCGCTATGTCGAAAAACAAGGGGCGGGTACTCCCTCGCAAGTGTGTCTGATACATTGATCGTGAATAGTGCCTCCTCATTTCCTCCTCCGCCGTACAACCATTGCCATTCCGGGTTGCCAGAGATTCTCCTAGATTTCTGGTCGTTCCGAGGGATGATGGGGCGCAACTCTTATTCTTCTCCTCATGTTGCTCAAACATTTCATTGGCAGCGGGTGACATTGATCGCTGCTCTTCTGCATTGGGTTGGGGTGCGAAAGACACCGATTTCAGGATGGTCTTTTTTTTCCTGCGGGGCGGGGGCGACTACTACTCAATGATGCGACGACGGGGTGGGGGTCCGTACCAGCCATGTCGTGAATCTTTGTAAGAGACCGAATATTTTTTTGTTTAGTGGAAACCCGCGCGCATTGATTCTGGATTGAATGAAAGAAAAAAAAGTGTTCCGTTTCAACATGTGAAATGGCATGCAACTGCGATCGTACAGGTATCGGAAACGGATTCAGATTCGGATTTGAGAGTGTCTTATTTATTTGTTTTCTCTTCGGAATCGTTTATCGTGTTCGTTGTAGCGCTATACCTTTTGCTCAGGAGGGGGGGGAGGCGCAGAGCATTTTGACCAACAACGGAGGGACCAGATTAAAACAAACAGTCGCCCCGCAGTGTCGAAGGTGATGACGAAACTCGGAAAGATCCAGGCATGCAGCCACAGCTCGCCAGATGTGTGGCGCACGCGACGGATTACTTCGAAGGCGACCTCCTAGTGGGGAGGAACACCGGTGTCGGAGGGAACCTAAAGGTATTAGGAAGCATCCAGGACGTGACGGACCTCTCGGTGTTGCGCACACTTTCTGTTAACGGGATGGCAAATATTAATAACATATCGGTGTCCTCTAAACCTCTCTGCAAAAAGTAGCAACGCAATGTTGGGAGGATGGTCTCAATGGACGACGTGCATTTGCGAGGAAATCTAAAATCGACAGGATCCAATACCAGATTCGAGTCCGACACGGGTGGTGCAGGAAGGCTTACAAACAAGGGTGTCACGAGGATTGACGGTGATGTCCGAGTAGGACTTGGACTGGGTGCCCATCAACGTCAGGGGGACACGCCGAT
Source organism: Microglena sp. YARC (assembly GCA_022414725.1). Classification (NCBI taxonomy): domain Eukaryota; kingdom Viridiplantae; phylum Chlorophyta; class Chlorophyceae; order Chlamydomonadales; family Chlamydomonadaceae; genus Microglena; species Microglena sp. YARC. The sequence continues at coordinate 3,160 of JAJSRW010001771.1, forward strand.
CGCGTTTAGAGGGGACGTTTTTACAAAGAAGGATCAGTTAGTTGGTGGCGATGCTGTTGTATGGGGTGACGTTATCGTCGGCAGGCGCACGATCGTTGGGAAGGGCAATGTCACACGACGCGATCAGATAGTGTTGGGGAATCCACTTAATAGCAGGGGACGCGAATGTGGGTAGGAGCGCTCGGGTTAGGAAGAACGCGCATGTCGGCGGTAATGTGTCTGTCTCCAATAACGTGGTGGTAGGGAGCCAAGCCGTTGTGCAGGGTGCTCTGAAAAATCCCTCACGGGGTCCCTGGTCGTCACCGAACCAGGGGTGGATGAGATAAAGAGCAAGGGTTCGCAGATGCGTGTGAAGAGGAACGGTGGACAGGGTTACACGATATTCGGAAACAATGGTGCGAACTCCATCGCGGGTCCCTTAGTTATCAATGGCAAACTTTGCACAGGCACCTCTTGTCTTGACGTGAACAACGTATCTCGTTTTGTTGAGATTGGAGAGCTTTCTCAACGGCCGGCTCGACGACCTTGTCAGGAAGAGTGATTCCGGTTTTGGTAGTTTGTCAAACCAAACCGTCAATGTGTTAAGTTCTCTCGATAAGAGGTTTGGTGATCACGATGCTGTTAAGAAATCAACCTTCGGGAAACTGGATAACGATGATGCTGACGCGAAACTCCGCATTGATAAAATTAACACGCTCTATGACTCGGATACCCTCCACATCGATGCAGTCAATCAGGAGGACAATATGCAAGATGTTTCGTCTCGAGCGCCTTGAGGCTGCTTTCAATGTATTGCAGAACAAGACTCTAAACGCAATGAATACTGCAGTGACCACGTCATGTTGTCCTCCTAAAAAAAGTTTGATTTTAATGTATTTAAATTCAAAAAACGTTGATGCCCCAAACTGTATGTTTATCGTTCTGCTTATCATTGTGTTGATTGTGTGCGCAACCATTGCAGGTGTTCGAATTAAGGGGGAGGAACGCTTTGAAGGTTCCTCAGCAACGCCGACGCAACAAATATCTGCGCCGAACAAAAAGGTCGATACTCCGTTCGGTGCAATACGCGTATGCGGTCCCGACCAACAGATGTGCACCTCGCCCGACGGGTACTACGCTGGCAAACTGGTCGTCGGCGAGAACGCCGAAATTACGGGGGACTTGCGCATCCGCGGGAACATCAGCGAGGTCGCAACGCGTCCGTCTTGCGCGCACTGAACGTTAACGGTATGGCGAATTTGCCTAGGACGAGAGTGGAGGTTCATTGGTTGTTAGCGGGACCACGGATATCGGACGACTAGATGTTGTGAACGGTGCACGAGTGGCAGGCGAGCTATCGGTGGACGGGCGGACTGTGGTGAAAGGTAATGCCGTAGTTGGGGGGAATGTGCGCGCTATGCAGGAGTTAGACGCGATGGGGGGTATGCGAGTCGGCCGGGGGTTGACGGTGGACGGCAACGCTGTTCTTAGTGGGTCGACTGTTACTGGAAGGAGCTCGTTGACCCAAGGAGACTGGGGTGTCATGGGAACCACCGTGTTGCGCGGTAATCTGATCACTGCCAAGGACCACCTCGTGGCTGGAGGTAGTCACGTTGGTCGAGATCAGCTTCTGGGGAAGCGGATGGTTTTAGGGAAGAGCCTAATCGTGCATGGTCCCGACATGAATATCGGTGGTGACTTCAGCGCCAACAAGGATCTCAACGTGCATGGGTCGAGTGGACTCACCGTGCGCGGCATCGATGGCGTTGCCGGCGGATCGGTTGTTCTGGGTGGTTTGGGAAAATCTCAGAAGGGTGTTCACTTGAAACACGATGACGGTACATGGACTTCTTTTGGGGTGAACAAAGCCAACGTCATAGGCGGTCGGACGAACGTATACGGAGACGTTTGTTGGAACTCAGATAAGGTGTGTATGGATGGGTCAGTTGTTGACGGTCTCCTTCAGTTGGATAAGACTATGGGTAGTAAGATCACAGGAACCCAGACAGATAAAACTAAACAGTTGGCACACTTTGCTAGCGACACGAATAAAAAGTACGCTCAGATGTTTAAAATGATGAAAGAGCACACTGCGGAATATTATGAGAGGGTGAGACAATTTGTAATTAAGGATAAAGCCATTGCATCCGGTATCCAATCCATTCGGAACCGGGAGGAACGAAAGAATAATTACATACAGCGTGTTGAAAATCACAACATTACGCAAGATGATCGTCTGAAACGTCTGGAGAATATGATAAGCAATTTGGAGGGATCGATGTACGATACATTGAATCGGTCAACCAAACCTGTTTGTGAAATATCAGCAGAGGAAAAGGCACAAGCAAAGGCAAATGCAGAGGAAAAGGCACAGGCAGATGCGAAGGCGCGGCAGATTAGGTTAAACCGGTACTTGAAATTGCAAAAACCTCTGTGATTACGAACATCAGTCGCTCGCAAGGATTTCCACACTTGGTTAATCAATGTAATGTAATCAACCTTAAAATGCTGAAATAAGGGATGACATGCCATTTTGTAGGACCATCCACCGTCTGTCGCCGCTTTACTGTTCCACCTACTGTACATAATGCGATATCGTACATTTATTTCCATCCGATATTATGTTTCATTTACTGTTACACTGATTGTAGTCCAACAAAATGATATTATTAACGCAGCTAGTCATTCTCATTATTTTTCTGACTCTGATCCTCCTAGTGTTCATTGGACCACCCAGCTCCTACATTTTTGACTGGTTGACCATGGCGGTCGTTATGCTAATTATATTTGTTAACATAATGCAAAGAAATGAAAGGGACAAACCACTTGAACCCGTGTCGCCACCCACCGACGTCATGGATCAGGATGGAGGAGGCGATAATAATCTTATTCTCGAGGCATTCGGAAACGAAAGTAGCGGAGATGTCGACATGTTAGGCAAGTATATGAACTTATTGCAAAGTACCGTTACTGCATTGCCAAATAACGCCAAATCCCAAAGTTTGCAGAAACTTCCCAATCCCCTAATTCCAGGCAAGTAAAAATAATACCGGTGCAGGAGGCCTTGCCCGAATCGATCCTCGCAAATCTGACACTTTTCGTAAGCACCAATCGTGTGAATACGAGGATGTCATGGTGTGGAAGAAACCTCGCATCATCGACCTCTGAGAAGGGCTGTTTGGTCGACGGGTCCGTCGTCTCCCCGGATCTAAGGTTCAACCGCAAACCCACGTTCCTCGATAACGACAAAAATCGCCCTGCATTCCATCTCGGAACGGGGACCTCTCTGACCGGACCTCCGTCCCACCAACTAGGAATAGATGGCAACCGAAGCTTCGGCATCTTCTTCGTTGCACGGATGACGTTGCCGAATCATACCGTGGAATCTTCTACTAAGGCCTTCCAAATATTCGCCAACACGTCGTCGAACAACGCCATGACACTCATGTTTCTACCCGAACCTCAGGTCGTAGGAGTGCGATTGGGCTCCGGTGATGTAATTTTGGGCGACTCAAAGGATACCCTGCGAAAGCCGATTTACCCTGATCAGTTTTACCTGTGGATGGTCTCTCTAAGTCCTACTCCGAATTGGAGGTAACGGCAGTCAATCTTGAGAACCACAGGCTAGATCCTATCACCATGCTAAGGGCCACGTTGCCTCCCATGAAAGAGCAACTAATTCTGAGCAATTTGCCGATCACCATCAACTCGGACTACATGTGGAACGCAGGGCTCATGGCCTTTGGAATTTCTTCTATGAAGTTCTACACCAAGGATGTCTTAGACCTCGCCCAACACTATCGCGACGTCTTCATGGACATGGACCCTGAGGTGCTCGCTTTCAAGAAAAAAATCAGAGCGCTCACCGACAAGGTGGATGCAACAAAGGAGTGTCCCTACAACAAAGAAACTTGCTTAGCGTGCGAGGGCGCTGTCATAGACTGGAACACACCGGATTGGTACCTAGGAGATGTGCATCCAAGGTGTCTACGTGCTATCGCGAGCTTCTGTAGCGCCAACCCCAATCATAAACGATGCTTCAGCTGGGCTCATTCTAAAATCAAAGACAAAGACAGCGCATGCCGCAAGTACCGCTCAATTTTCGATGGATCCTCACCGGAGGACATCCCGAAGTGCCCAAGTACGGCTCCAAAGAGGATGGTGGTGACTGCAACACCAAAGAAACCCACAAAAATACAACCGGTGACTCTATGCCCACCACCACCATTAAAAAAGACTCTATGCCCACCACCACCACCACCCAAGTCTCCCAACCATGAATGCAGGTGTAAGCTTTGTAAAAGGGTCAATGAAATGAAGGGAAATTCCGCTAAGGGCGAACGAAATCCTCCTAAACATCCGCCTCCAATTCACAACAACTCGAATGGAAAATGTGGTGGCAAAGTAGATTCTCCTCCTCCAATTCACAAAAACCCGAATGGAAAATGTGGTGGCAAAGTAGATTCTCCGCCTCCAATTCACACAACATCATGCAAGTGCAAGATATGCAAAAAAGTCAATGAAATGAAGGACCGACAGATGTGATTGATCGAGGTCATTTCATCGATGTCACCTTTACTGTAAAGGCACCGAACTCGTCTTCCATGTCCTTGAGGTTTGTAATCTCGAAAACGTGCCCATTTGACGCGAGCCATGTAACCGAAGGGTTAGGTTTTTTGTTCTGGTAAAATGGATGAAAGAACATTCTCAATGATGCGGTTACACCAACATCGGGTTCTATCCTAATCGAAGAGACTTTGTCATTCAATGGACCCCAAAAAGGGTCGTTTTGTATTTCTTCTCTGTATTCCTTGTCGCTCACCTTGAAATCCTTAGAAAGCTGAGTACCTGAGTAGTCGCGACCGTCGAACAAAGTAATTTTGACATTTTTCGGCTCCGGACTTGTCTTATTAGCGCATGCATTGGTTGCAGAGTCCTTCAAGATGTTAAACGCCCTCACTTCAACCCTCTTCAGAAGTGCCTCTAGACGAGTCAACCGCGACTCCTGGACCTTGTTTTTGTTGTCTACGCGTACGATTGCCAACTTCTGAAGCTCTTGTTGTTTCCCATGGGATGTCAGATCGGATCTAGCTCTTCTGTCAAATTCACCCAGATTATTGGTATCACTAGAGAAAACGTTCTCGTGACTCGACATATCATTGCTCGCACGGACGAACAACGAATTCGCACCCGACGTCCGAAGTTCTCGGTCATTTCGAATCACCCTCTCCGCATTAGAAATACTAGTACTCATCAAGTTCTCTAGATTCAAAAGGTCTACGGTTTTAGGCTCGTTCAGACATAAATTGTTTCCCCCCCCCCAGCAAATGTCACCCTGCAACATTGTGTCGCCATCGATGACATTGTGTTTGTCCACGCAAAACGAAGTCGTTTTCCCATTCAATCGACGCACGTGCACACCCCGTGTATCGGGAGGATTGGCTCCCTTTCTGGCGCCCAGTAACACAGATCCACCAGTAACGTACACCGACCCACCTGATCCGATCAATGAGACGTTTCCCTTCAAGTTCGCACCCTGCGACACGTTCAAATCACCGCCGATGGATACGTTCGTCAACACATCCATGTTGTCTGCTACGTCAAGATTACGTCCAACCATAGTCGAACCTGCAACCACTCCACTCCCGGCAACAATATGATCTTTTCCGGTACCGATGTTCTTTCCCGCTAACATGTCACCCATCGCACCTGCAGATCCCATTGTGTACAAATCATCTTCGTGCATACAAGATTTGTTCAAAAAAACATCTCCTTTGACATGAAACGTCTTTCCAACGCGAACACCATTGTTCACATCGACTCCCTTCATCCCTCTCATATCCCCATGCACTTCCGTATCTCCTTTCATATTGACATGCTTGTCCACAGCGAGCGTGCCACCAACATGCGTATCACCCTCGACAGTCATCTTCTGTACAGTCGCGTCGCCAATGACCCGTAAATCTTCACCACTACGCAGGTTCACGCTTTCAAGCTTCGCCATGCCATTAACATTGAGAGCGCGCAAGACCGACATATCCTGCACCTCCTTGATGCTCCCATTTATGTTTATGTTCCCTGTGACTCCCATGTTCTCCCCCACGATCAAGTTTCCGGCGTAGTATCCGTCTCGCGTTCCACAAAGCGTGTTTACGGAACCGCACGCGCGCACGGACCCCATTGGCGTCATGATCGTCGAAATCGGAGCACCCGACACCATCTCCATCGCCATCCTCTCATCTTTAGAGCCGCTACTACTGCGAATGGCCCCCAGCGCGTCGGAGTTCGTCGCATCAAAACTCTCCCTCCCCCAACCACCACTATGCAAATACATATTGTAAGCGACCCCAAGCAGCAATACAAGTAAGAAGAAGACGAAGATGAACAACGATGCCGGACGCCGCATCACTTTTACATTTGTTTTCAAATTAAATGACACCGCCCTAATAAATAATTTTTGGACACCCGTTATAATTTGAATGAATGGTATCCCCCGAAACCCGCTACAGGTCCCCGTGGTTCACTATGTCGGCACCCCAACCGTTTCTAAAAAGCAACATACAGCTAGGGACATTTGATTGTGGGACACCTTTTATTTTGGGGATTTGACCAATTCAAGCTTTGTAACCGATCTTGTCAATACAGATACTGTCTTCAGGAGATTGATACAAAACATTCAAGGCCTGTACAGACACAGAAGTTACATGATCAAAGTAGCCTGACAAGTCAACGTGTTGGCTTACATCGTGCGCATCAATAATCATTTTCAAAGCGTTCCTGTAATCAAATAATTCTGCTACATCTGGAATTATTGGGCACGCGCAGCGATATTTTCGCTTGAGCAAACTGAACACATTCTCAATAGCGTTGAACCCTGGACTGTAAGGAGGTACAAAGAGCGGGCGTATTCCTACAGAATCGAACGGAGAGATCGTCTCCTTTGAATGATGGAACTGGATATTGTCAAGGACAGCGACAGTACCCTGCTTGTAACTCTGATACAAACTGTACAAAATCGACTTTCTTGCAATTGTGATCAAGGATCTTGTAATGAACGATACCTTTGACAGAAACGGCAGCGATTAGCGTCAATTTGGACATTCGCAATGTCCGAGAAATTTGGATATTTAAACATTTGCCGCGTTGGCAGTACCCTCTGCGACAAGTGTCACCGATGTAAAAACCCGCCTCATCAATGCTTATCAAATCCGATGTAGGAACGGCCAGATACTCTTTACAAAAACTTTCGACAGAAGATTTGTGGTCATTCTTGTGTCGAACAGTTTTGTATGCGCGCTTGCGTGTGTAGCCAAGTCTGCGTGTGTAGCGTCCAAACGTTTTTCTCATCGCCCACCCCAAAAACCACAGTTTCCGGAGAGGCAAATGTGGGCGCTCAATCAACCGACCCACCTGGGTCAGTTAGCAGCTTACAATTGTTATCCTCTGGGCCAGCTTAAATGCTGAAATACGGGATGAAGGACACGAAGGATTGGGACCTTGATACAAAACCTTTAGCTTGACCTACCCAATCAATTGGGTTCAAGGGTCACCGGTAAGGGTGTCCCATAAATTCTGTCTCTGACTGTAAAGATGCATGCTAGTTTCATTTTACTGTTCCGCCGACTGTAGCGACCATTCTTAACGCCAATTTTCTAACGGCGATGTCGTACATTTACTCCCCCAGTGCATGTTTGTGTTCGATACAGTCATCGGGAAGTGGACACCCGAGTAATGGTAATATTTGTTTGAGAAGGTTGCAACAGTTGCCAAGACAATAAATAGTTCAGGGACCAGACAATAAATTGTTTGCAGATTATGGAACAGTGTTGTTCTTGCACGTGCTTGAGAAGTGTGGTTTGCTTGAATAAGTACATACACTTTGCAATAATTGTCAATTCACATGTGACATAGACATTGTGGGGGTGGGGGCATCATCCAATGTGCGCTGTGGTGCAACCTGGCACCGAGACGTGAACGCTGCCAAGAACCTTCTTCTGCTTCTGACAACGTGTATGGACGGTGAGAGTGTTCCATCGTCTCCCCTCAAAACCACAGTTTCCATCGAGGCGAGTGTGAGCGCTAAATTGACCGACCCACCTGGGTTTGTCAGCAGCTTGCCTTGTTATCCTTTGGGCCAGCTTAAATGCTGAAATACAGAGATGAAGGGCAAAAATATGTACTCGCCTTTAGCTGATCTACCCATTGTGTTCAAGGGTCACCGGTAGGGCGTCCCACAAATTGCGTCTCCGACTGTAAGTTCGATGACAACCAAATATGTAAAAACTGTATGTATCTGCCTGAATGCATCGCGCAAACCTTTCTCAGACTCTACAAAATAACAAGGTCCCAAAATTAAATGAAAACAACTGTATGAGACCACATTATTTCATATCCTCATACAAAACCAAATGGAGAAAATCAACGACATCGACGTCAATTTGATCAACAAACGCGCGTTCGACACCGCACGTCGCATCCAAGGAAACAATACCGAGGAAATACAGAAGAATTTAGTTAATACCAACAAGTACTATGACCACGTGAACAAGCAAGCGACACAACGTGCATTCAAGACAAACAATGCCGTTTCCAACCTGTTGTACCACAAGAACACGGACTTGGTCGCGCAAATGAATGAGAGCTGGAACACGAACCGACACTTTCATCTGACGCTAGACAAAGAAGCATCGCGTTTGGATAAGGGAAACAAGACTGCAAAAGTCGATGTCTACAGAATGCGTCAAGAGGAATTGCAACTCGAGTATACACGCAATCTATACTAGGTGAAGAAATACATAGTGATCAAGACATGCATGATCATCTGCATCGCGGCATTGGTTTACAGGATACACACTTCCGGAAAACTGAAGAAGAAATTTGCCATTATCATCATCGCAGTTGTAACAATTATATACATCATTTCAATTATCAGAGACCTGACCGATGCAAACAAGCGACGTCACATGGACTGGGAACGTTACTATTGGAAGAGCAATAATATTGAAGGAAACAAAGATAAGTGCGAGTAAACGTGTCATTGTGACATACATCTACACTCGACGGAACACTTAAATGAAACGTCTTTTGTACGGCCATACCGGAATGTGTTGTAGCGACCACATGGCGGTGGTGTACAATCGCTATTCCGCTCCAGACCATGTTCCGCCGACTGTATTAAAAATTCCTCTGGAGGCAAGTATGTTTCATTTTACAGTTCCGACGACATCATCTGCAAGTTGTATTGAGTGTAAATAGATATAACACAAATTCAAATTAAAAGTAAAATTCAAATTCAAATTCAAATTCAAATCCAAATCCGAATCCAATTGAGAGAACGATGCATATAGTCCACCTTTTCTGCCGAATGTCATGCACCATAAAAAAAACCCGAACTATGAAGACAGAAACGATCATATGGGCGACAGGAAGACAACATATCATTGGCAACCGCATAATGCTCCTCCCCCTCTCGTGTGGGACACGGAATGACGACTTCGACTTCCAAGTCAAAGCATTAGACATGTTGACAGGGTTAGCGGGACCTTCTTTGTACGCACATGACGATATCTACTGTCTGGACACACTCTACGTCGCATTAATGTGGGGGATGAACATGTCGGCGGGCTACCTCGTAGATTGCTTTGCCCACACGCTACCAAAGGAGGCACTCACGATGCCGCACAGGTGGATATGCCGATTCTTGTGTATGTGCGCATCGCACCCAGACGTTGTGGACACAATCAGAGTCAAACTCTTGTACGTTAATCTGTTTGGAGGCGAACAAATAGAATATCAGGAAACCTACGAAACAACGATGGACACCATCTTGAAGACACTGTTCGGGGAGTACATAGCCGTGACAAACTCCATCGTACAAGACAACTGCGAGCCGGAAACGTTCGAAAATGTTATCAAGTATACGCGATACGTGATGAATCTGGACGAGGATGGACTCGACCCAGAACCAATTGCGGATTGAATGTCGAAGTCTACACTGTAAAACGTAGGAGTATGTGGAAGCATCGGAAGACGTTGGCACCAACTCTCACGACATTCGCCCCCACCCTTCATCGGGTACCGTCATTGAAGTAGATCGCGTACTCCCCCCTGGAGTTCGTAGCCCAGGTTTTGGGTGGATTTGGATATGCTGGATAACTTCGGTGCAGAACAAAGACTCGTTACCCTTGTAGAAGAACCCGAACTGACCAAAGTAGCCGGATATGTCCTTGTACAAATTATAGACGTCGATCATGCTACACGCACTACTGCGGTAGTATCCATTTGACGAGTCGCCGCACTCCTGATCTTGATATCCACAAGCATCTAGGTGTGTTTGAGACTCAACTGTAGGTTCATGAGTCTTAGAAGACAGGCGAGATTGGACGGGATCAAGCATTTATTTGTGTATCGATTACCACTGTGGATATTACAAATAATTTCCACTTATACATTGACTCCAGTTAAAATTAAGTGTAAAGAGAACGTGCTCCCAAAGAATCAAACATGTCGTGTGACTATGTCGTCCCGGTTTTAATGTCCCACTCTTTGTAAACATCCTCCATCCACAAAAGAAATACATTGAAAGATGTCGTCCCTCTACCGAGAACTCTCGTACGATAGATCGATATCCCGCGTCCACGGCGTACAGTTCTCTGTCCTCGGAGAAGACGATATTCTGGCGCGTAGCGTGTGCGAGGTCAAGGTACCGCGCACATTCGATGGGAACGACCCAGTACCGGACGGACTCTTCGACCCCCGAATGGGGGTGATCGATAACAGGAAGTTGTGCGTCACCTGCCACCAACGAAACACGTTCTGCCCAGGCCACTTCGGACACATCACGCTCGCGCAACCATGCTTCTATGTACAGTTCTACGACATCGTCAAAAAACTGATGACATGCGTCTGCTTCAGATGCAGCAAGCTTCTGGTAGACGCAGACGTACCTGAAGTTCACACCATGCTCACCAAGAAAACGCCCATTTCCAACATGAGACGATGGGACACAGTCACCAAGCTGTGTGCGCGCGTGAAGAGATGTGGCGCGTCCACCAAGAACGGGTGCGGAGCACGCAAACCTGACTCCGTCTCTAGATGGGACGACATGCGCCTCCGCATGTTGTGGAAGCCCTCGCCGAGCACACGAGAGACGGAGTCGAGGGAACTCATCCTCACGGCAGAGGACACGCTCAGAATACTGAGACGCATCACTGACGAGGACTGCGCCATTTTGGGACTCGACCCTCGCTTCGCGAGACCCGAACGATTCATATGCACGCACCTACCCGTCCCGCCGCCATCAGTGCGCCCATCGGTCAGACACGAGTCCGGACAGAGGCAGGAGGACGATCTAACGCACAAGCTAGCCGACATCGTCAAGGTGAACAACATGATCCTGGAAAAAATAGCCAAGGGAGGATCCGCAGAAACGGTCGAGAAGAACGGGTTCGTGCTACAATACCACGTAGCGACGCTCATAGACAACAACACCAGTCTCTACCCTGCAAAGGACAGATCAGGACGTAGTCTACGCTCACTCTCAGAACGACTGGGCCACAAGGAAGGCCGCATCAGAGGAAACCTCATGGGCAAGCGCGTGGATTTCTCAGCAAGAACCGTCATCACACCGGACCCAAACCTCTCCATAGACGAACTAGGCGTCCCAAAACGCATCGCGATGAATCTCACGTTCCCAGAGGTAGTCAACCAGTACAACATAGAGGAACTCAAGCTTCTAGTAGAAAAAGGAGCAGACCAGTACCCAGGAGCAAAGCACGTCCGCAAGGCGGACGGCGTGGGAGGATCAGGAGGAAGAACAATCAGGCTTAAGGAACATCCATCGCTCAGAGAAGTAGTCGCGAATCTCGACATAGGGGACGTCGTAGAAAGACACCTCAGGAACGGAGACTACGTACTCTTCAACAGACAGCCGTCGCTACACAAGATGAGCATGATGGCGCATCGAGTAAGAGTCATGCCCTACAATACCTTCCGGCTGAATGTTTGCGTATGCGCATGCTACAACGCAGACTTTGACGGAGACGAGATGAACATGCACGTCCCACAGAGCCTACAGACGCATCACGAACTGCAAGCTCTCGCAGCAGTCCCGTTGCACGTGCTCTCGCCAAGGTACTCCAAGCCAATCATATCGATAGTGCAGGACGTCGCTCTAGGAGTCTACCGCATCACCCAGAAGAACATACAAATACCTGAACGTCAGCTCTTCAACCTCGTGGCACCCAACCCGACCGCGGACGCAAGGACGCTCCCTGGACGCATTCAAGCAAACGGGGAAACGATGGCATCAGGTCGAGAATTGCTATCGACCGTGCTACCGCCCACGCTCAACACATACTTGATCAACGAGAACAAGGACGTGGGAGACGACAACTTCATTCCAGAGGACGACGAGATCCGCATCGAGAGAGGGGAAATCAAGAGCGGCGTGCTGAACGCAGCAGTCTTCGGACGCGAAACAACAGGCATCGTCCATTCGGTATTCAACACGGAGGGGCCCGAAGCAGTCACGTTGATGCTGAACAACACGCAAAAACTCATATGCGACTGGCTCGTCCTCTCAGGCTTCAGTGTGGGCATCTCGGACCTCTGGATCCCCGAGGAAACACGAATCGCCATCAGCGCCGAACTGGATAGCGCGAAGAAGAACGTGAGAGAGCTCTTGAGGAACGTGCACGAGGGAACCTTCGAAAACGTGTCCACACGCTCAAACGCCGATTTCCTCGAGGAAAGCATCACGGTGGCACTAAAGAAGGGGGAGGAGACCGCAGGCAAACTGGCCCTCTCAGGAACCGATCCCGACACAAACAGCGTTCTCAACATGATAGCCAGCGGCTCCAAAGGAAAGCAAGTCAACTTCACACAGATGATTTCATGTCTAGGCGGACAGTCCATGGAGGGACAGCGCGTGCCCTACGGATTCGAGGGCGCACGCTCCCGCACTTCACCAAGTACGACGACGGCCCAGAGGCCCGCGGCTTCGTTGAACACTCCTTCATCGAGGGACTCACACCGCACGAGTTCTTCTTCCACTCCATGGCAGAACGCATCGGTCTCATCGACACCGCTGTTCGCTCAGTCACATGGGAGACGCCCATAGTCATCCTAGAGGACGGGAAAGCCAAGTACGTGCGCATCGGAGAGTGGGTGGACGCGCACCTAGCTAGAGAAGCGGAAGACGTCCAGCGCTTCCCAGAGGAGCGCGACCTGGAGCTGCTCGAAATCAAGACGACAGTGCACATCCCAACGCTGGACTCCGATGGCGTCGTGACGTGGGGCGCAATGACCGCAGTCACGCGCCACGACCCCGGAGAGCGTCTGTACAAGGTCACCACGCAGGGCGGCAGAGAGGTCACGGTCGCCGAGAGCAAGTCCTTGCTGGTGTGGAACTCGGACGAGGAGAAGTTCGAGGAGAAAGACTCGCCTCATGTCAAGGTCGGGGACTACCTCCCTGTCACAATGCGGCTAGCTGAGCCGCCACTGGTGTGCACCCATGTCGACGTTTCCGATTTCTTCCCCAAGACCGAGTACGTCTACGGCACCGACTTCAACCTCGCAATCAAGATGGTGGCCGATGCGCAGGGCGCCAAGTTCCACATTCCCCGCGGGTGGTGGAGGGAGCACAATGGCAAGGAGTTCACGCTACCCTACGACAAAAAGGCCAATCTACAGCGCGCAACCTCAGGTGAGCCTTTTGGATCTGCTTGGGGGCATGATCATGAGCATATCGTTGATGACTCCGATGATGATCTTAGTGAATCCCTCCTTCTTATCTCTGCAGGTCGCTCAGAGACGGACAACATCAGGGACGGGTTCGTGTACCCTTTCCACGCCTCGCGATGCCACGGCCACATTCCCGAAAGGTTCGAGCTCGACTTCGAATTCGGCGTCTTTGTCGGTCTGTACCTCGCGGACGGCCACACGTGCGACAAGTCCGGTGTGGTAGGCATCAGCAAGAACGAGAAGGGTGTCCAAGACTTTGTGGAGGAGTGGTTCAAGAACAAGCTGGGGTTGAAGACGCGACTTGCCGCGAGCACAAACGATCTGGGCACCTCATTCACTATGTTAGGGTATTCTTCCCTGCTGGCACGCTTCCTCGACCGATTCGTGGGACACGGCTCCCACAACAAGCACGTTCCGGACATTGCGTACATTGCCCCTCTGGATTTCGTAAGGGGGCTCCTAAGCGGTTATATCTCAGGCGATGGGTGTGTCTCTAATGTAGGCGAAGTTTCTTCTTGTTCCGTGTCCCGTCGTTTGACGGAGGGCATCTCGATGCTCTGCAACCGCGTGGGGGTGTTTGGGAAGATCACCACCACAGTGCAGAAGACCAACAACCTCGGGACCAAGGACATCGCACCCAATCATACACTGTCTGTTCGCGCCCAGTGGGCTCGCAAATTGGCAGACACACTCGAACTCGTCCACATTGAGAAGCACCACCGCATGAAGACAATGAAAGTGGCTGAGTCACACGCCAACTACAAGGAGCATAACGACGTCGTGCTGGACCCGATCAAGTCCGTCGACATCATTGGTGTCGAGGATCACCCCAAGCTCTACGACGTCACAGTCCCGTCAACGCTCAACTTCATCGTGGCGAACGGTCTCGGTATGGCAGATACTTCGGATACAGGATATATTCAGCGTAAGCTTATCAAGGCCATGGAGGATTGCAAGGTCCACCACGACCGCACTGTCCGTAACGCCAACGGTCACGTTGTCCAGTTCCTTTACGGTGAGGACGGCATGAACGCGACTAGTCTGGAGTTCCACTCTCTTCCGTACATGACTCTTGCCTCCCCTGCAGACATGCGCCCCGAGTACCTTCTCGCCACCCGTGAAGAGGTTCTTGAGCTTGACCCCCTCGGATCCCCTCCTAGCTCCTCAACCCTAGCTCGTCTAGTGACTCACTTCAAGCAGCTTGTGGATGACCGTCGCTTCGTGATCGAGACTCTTTGCCACGGGCGTAGCGAGGACGTTCCCATTACGTATCCTGTGAACTTCTCTCGCATCGTCGAGGATAGCTCCGCTCTGCTCGGCGCCAAGTCAGCTACTGACGAACTCGCCGGCCCCGACTCCATCCTTGACACGATAGACGATCTGATATCCGCTATGGTTTGTATGCAGGAGGAGCGCCACCAGGACCTGTTTCAACGACGGTGGCCCCCTATCCTTCTTCGATCCTTCCTCTCTCCAAGGTTCTCATGCGCCGCTTCCACATGACTCGCTCCGCACTCGCTAGGGTGTCGTCTGAGATCCTCCGCGAGTTCCGTGAGGCCATTGCGACTCCCGGGGAAATGGTCGGTATCGTTGCCGCACAGAGCATCGGCGAGCCGTGCACGCAGCTGACCCTGAACTCGTTCCATGTAGCGGGTCAGCAAGCCGCTACTGCTGCCACATCGGGTGTTCCTCGCCTTCGCGAGCTTCTCAGTATGACCAAGAAGATCAAGACTCCTACCATGGCCCTTCAGTTGCGTCCTGAGCACAGCGCCAGCATCGAACGCGCAAAGGATGTCATGTCTGACATCCAGACCACTCTTTTGAAGGATGTTGTCCGGTCTAGCGCGATCTACTTCGACCCTCACGACGATGAGCGCAGCGTTGTGTTGGCGGACCACGGTCTCCTCGCCTTCCACAAGAAGTACTGTCTGCTCGTCAATAATAATGACGGTGGTGGTGTCCAAAGTTCTCCCTGGCTTATGCGTCTGGAACTCGACCGTGAGAGGATGCTTGAGTGCAACGTGCGCATGATCGACGTCGAGGTCGAGCTAGGAAACATGTACGGCGAGAACGTCTCTTGCATCTTGGCGGACGATAATGCACGCGAACTCGTATGCCGCGTGCGTCTCAGCACATCCTCTGGGGACGAGGACCTCCTCACGGATGTCAAGGCTCTCCACCAGAGCATGATGGAGGCGTGCGTGATCAAGGGTGTCGTCGGTATGTCCAAGGCTGTTCTAGCGAAGCCTGCACAAGGACTCAAACGGTTCGACCCTCTCACTGACTCTTTTGTCAAGAACGACACATGGAGCATCCTCACCGCCGGGTCTAATCTGGTCGAGGTACTCAGCAACGAAATGATCGACGGCAGGCGCGCGCGCACGAACGACGTCTTTGAGATCATGAACGTGCTAGGCATCGAGGCGGCACGCACCGCCCTCATTGAGGAGATCCGAAACGTGCTCGGCGACCTCCCACTCAACCACCGCCACCTCGCCCTTCTAGGCGATACGATGACTAACCGTGGCTTCTTCATGAGCGTCGACCGACACGGTATCAACAACCGAGGCGAACTCGGTCCTCTTGCCAAGTGCAGCTTCGAGCAGAGCGAGAAGATGCTCATCAACGCCGGTGTCTTTAGCGAGTTCGACCGTATGAACGGCGTATCGGCCAACACTATTGTCGGTCAGATCGCGCCATGCGGCACTGGAGACACTCAGGTTTTTTTAGACGAGGAAAGACTGAGAGCCTCCAACGTCTTGAGCAACGTGCATGTTGTGGCACATAGGATCCCCCCAGTTACAACTGTTCCACATACTACTGTCCCAACGGGCCGCGTGGCTGCGCCACTCCTCACTGTCAACGCACCACCTACTGCTATGGAGGGCATCATCACCCTCGACGCCGACAACGCTTCTGGCACAGTTTCCGGCGCCGCCGGTGCAGACGAACCTCCCCAACGAATGCGGAAAGCCTCTGCTGCGATGATGCTCGAGCAGGACAGTCTCGATATCGAGTAAAAAACACGTGATCGTCGAGCAAGTCTACAGTCGGCGGAACAGTACAATGACGCTCACTCATCATACATGTACATGTACTCGTTGCTCAAGCATCGTCCACTAAAACTTAAATTAAGTGTAAACACCTCAATAGTTTAAAAAGAATCGATTTAATCTGTCCATTAGTTCCGTTTGACGAAATCCCTGAAGATGTCTTGGAGATCACTACCTGTAGAAATCATTTCTGAAATTGGTTCGTATCTATCTGTTTACGACGCAATCTCGTTCGGTGGTGTAAACAAACGCGTCAATGGGATAATGGATAAGATTCTATATGATTTACAAGCCCGACGCGAAGAGCTGTATGATAGAAAAAATCATATCATATTGATGACAGAAGCAAACCCAACCGAAGAAATGCTGGAAATATATGATGAGTATCATAAAGAATACTACTTGATTTCTTTACAGATAGCCAAAATGATGGGAGATAGATTGTACGTGTAAAACACGTTTTTTTTTTGTTTTTCCTGTCACCGTTGTCCACTCCGGTACACGAAGCGGTTTCATTTTAGTATTCCGTTGACTCTGGATCCATCAGCAGCTTGCAGACATCTGCGTGACCTGCCTTGGCAGCCACAAGCAAGTGCCAGCTGTTTTTAGAGTTCGCCAGGGCCCTGAACTCAAGTCCAGCCACCGCTGGATCCATGAGCAGCTTGCATACATTTGCGTGACCTGCCGTGGCATCCTCCCCCAAGGCCTTGCTTTCGCTAGAGTTCTCCTGGGTCCTGGACTCAGGACCAGCCACCGCAGGATCCATCAGCAGCTTGCAGACATCTGCGTATCACCGTGTATACATTTGTTCTCAAATAATTTTGAGACACTCTGTATAATTTTATAGATATCCCCTGAAACCAGATACAGGTCCGTGGGTCACTACAAATATTTTTTGAGGAATGTTTGTAATATATACAAAGTGTCCAAAAGTTGCCTAAACGCAACGATCTGCAGTCTGGATGAGTATAAGGTGTATCCCACTTTATTTGAGAAAAACTGTAGTACAAACCATGGACGCAGGGGACGCCGAACTGGATGCTTTTCTGGAACAGAACCATGCTGCCCGGGCCGCCTATGAAAGACGCATTAGGTTAGCACAGTGTTTTTGGATGTTTTTCGAACGCCATTTTATGATGCATCACCATACGTGTGCACAGTCCGCTTACACACTTCCAATTTCATGCTTGATGAAGGGCGCCACATCATCCTCGTCCACACACACGCGGTGGCGGCGGCAGCTTTCCGGGAAAGCAATCGTCAACTCTTCATTTTTATTTGAATTGCCAACACTTCTTCTTCCGGAGTTTGTATCATGGCCTCAAAATAACAAGGCCATGTAATCGTCGATGTAGGGCATGAACTCAAGCATATACGGTGTTGCTTTCATTTCTCGGATGACGAGCTCGATATCTCTGTACATCGCGTGTGGATCATTGTACATCCCGTTTTCCACCCTGAAATCCGAGGGGTGCAGTTCAACGTTGCAAGCGTCCAATGAGTCGAAAATATAAAATATGTACGTCAAGTCCTCACGTACACACTGAAGACGAATCTCATTGTGCATCTCGGAAAAATCGAAAGCCCCCTCACCACTACTCATTTGACTCATGGCAACAGTTCTTATTATCTGTTCAATGATTACAACACGTATCATGGTCGTCTCTAATAACAGTAAAGCTTCTGCACCCCCCCGTGTTGCAAAAAAGAAAGCGGTACCAAAGTCAGCAGTCTCGGTGCCGAAGAAAACACGTGCAAAGACAAATGCAAATAAGGCTAATGGAGCGACATCATCATCATCGTCATCTTCATCATTTGCCTCCCGCACTATGTTCTCGGATCTTGATGGAGTCTCCAAGTGCGCTATTGAATCCCTTCACGATGACTTCAAGTACAACATGATGTCTACCTCTCAGTCCATGTACATGCAGGCGCTCATCAACGGCCATGACATGCTCGTGCGCGCAGGCACAGGCACAGGCAAGACTATCGGGTTCCTCCTCCCGCTCCTAACGAGACTCTTGGATAGTAAGAATACTGTAGCAACAGGGTCCACCAACAAAAAACCCCTCCTCGTGGCAGCAGTGATCGTCTCGCCGGCGCGCGAGCTAGCAGAACAAACGCTAGAGCAGGCGAGGCGCCTGCTAGCGCGGTGCCCTAAGTCGCTGAGCGTCCATGCGCTGGTGGGCGGAGTCCGTTCTACATCAGGCGACAGGTCAGCACTCAACGATGCGCACTCCGGGGCGAGAGGATAGTTGCAGTCGTCACACCGGGTCGGCTCATGGAACACATGCAAAGTACCCCTGGATTCAGCGAAGGGCTTGCAAAGCACGGACGTGTGCTAGTGCTGGACGAGGTGGACCGCCTGCTAGACCCAGGATTCAGACCAGTGGTCATGAAGGTGGCAGCTGCCATGGCCAATCCCGAGAGACAGACGTTGTTGTTTACGGCCACGGCGTCCAAGGATGTGCAGGAACTTTCCAGGTCTCTTCTAAAGGGGGACGACACCTTCTTGAACGCGGGGGGCGAGCGAGGCTCAAGGATCTGCCGGAGCGGCACACAACGCGAATGTGAAGGAGGCAGTGCTCGTCCGCGCAGACCAAATGGTGCCTGTCATACGCGAGGAATTCCTTAGCGAAAAGGATGGTCCTTACCGTTATCTTCGTTCCGACCGCTGCGATGGCGTCCACACTGGCGTCCATTTTGCGTTCCTACAAGGATGCTGGCACGAGTGTGTTCAAGATTCACTCGCGACTCTCTCAGGGACAGCGCAGTCGCGCTGTCTCGGACTTCAAGAATGCGAAACCACCTGCAGCTATAGTGGCCACCGACGTTTTCGCTAGGGACTCGACGTTTCGGGGTGACGCTTGTTCTTCAGCTCGGGATTGCGCCTGACAACGCGCAGGTTGCGCACCGTGTGGGCCGCACAGGTCGCGGGGGGGCTAAGGGGCGTGCGCTTATGGTATTGGCCATGTCCGAGGAACGAGTCTTGCGAGACCTTATCGACCGCGAGAAGATGCCGATCGTTTTACGACCTGCGTATACCTATGAACTGCCGCCGCCCCCCCCCCCGGTTTCCCCTCACGCTACTTGCAAGACATTCATCGCGTCGATAGGGTTTTACAAAGCTCAGATGAAGCGGTTGGGGTGGAAAAGCAATGGAGCTGGTCCCGTTTGTGTATGAGATGTTCGCCTCCTTGGCGTGAATACAATCTCCGCTTGTCCAGTAAATGCAAAGTTGGTTAAGAAAATGGGTTTGCCTGCGGACCACGGATTGAAGATCCAGTGAATTTACACATTCGTTCAAACAAGTGTCATTTAAGTGTTCCATTCACTTTAAATTCTTCGTCATTCTTTGCATACCCTCATGATGTCTAATTCTTCTTCATACGTTCGCTCCCCACCGAACCTCTCTCGCAACCTCCTATTCTATAGCAAGCACTGCCACATAAGTAGCATAGTGATAGGGGCCATTCGCAGGACCGACACGCGTTCGCGGTTCCTGTTCGTCTGTATTGACGGGCGGCAAGCGTCAATCCCGTCGTGTGTGGACAGTGTGCCATGATCATCACTAGTGACGGGTATTATACGCGGGGAGAGTGACATCATCGACTTTGTCTCGTCCGCCAAGGACGCTGTGGGTGGAGCCTGTGGATTCCGATTTGATGACTGCGTCGGACCTCTCAAGGAGTACGAGAGCATGTCTTTCCTGACGATGGAGCGCACAACTCGCAGATGTCCACCAGCAGCTGTAGGTTCTTTCTCTGGATGCGATTGATCGTGTCAGGGGTTCCTGCGTTCTCCTCTTCACAGCGCACTGAGCGCCGCTGCATCGTCGGTGGTTGGGAATGGGGGGGGGGACGTGATCGATAAGATGGTAAGGGAGAGAGATATCGAAGCAAAACAGTTTCAACAACAGTGCCAGTCATGAGACACATAAAGACTTTGGAGTCTTAACTGTGTAAGGATCAAAACTTCGAAGGTTTGAATAACTTGAAAGAATGTCTTCGTTGATGTTGTTCAATTTGAAGACGGCAGACTTCCTGTCGGATCTGGATGGGATTCTGTCCGACATGTACGACTACACCCTATTCAAGCAAGGGTTACGTTGATGTCTTCCTTTGATGCTAGAGCGCCGTATCGCTATTCAACGACTACGTTATGATTCCATACGGGGAATACATCAAATCTCGCGACGAAAGTTTTTCTTAGAAACCCCGATCGAAGAAGAAAACGTGGATAACATGGGCTTCATGGACATGAAGTTCGACTTCAAGATCGTGGATATCATACGCTCCAGGTGGCAGACGCTCACACAAGCAGACAGGTCGGCCGTATGGAACATCTAGGTCTGCTTCTTATTCTCTGCGAAAGGTGCATCAAGGAAGAATGAAATCTGCAGAAACGTTACAAAAACACGGCCGTGTGGGTCTCGCGTGTAGGATCATGCGCGGACGGCCCTCCGAGATGAAGGGACATAGGTTGTGATTGATGATACAGATGAAGAACTATTATGGTTATGTTTGAACAATCGCAGACAACGTTCTCAATAGCTTTCCAATCTCGAAACCTGCACACACTTGTACATTGGTGCTTACGCTGTTTCTCTGTAAGTTGTCGCAAAGTGCAAAGAGTGCAGCGCATTCAAATGCATCTGCTCGTAAGTCCGTAGGGTTTTTATGTGGCGGTCAAGGAACATCAGCTTCTTCTTTTTGCATCAAAGCCTTGTCAGCCTTCTGGAAGAACACTTCCAGAGATTTGAACAGCATCGGCTAAACGACGAGGACATGCGTTACGCGCAATCGGGGTAATGTGGGATGGAAGGTGGTTCAAACACGTGTACAAATGACCCGCAAGTGAAGAGATGAAGCAGATGCATTATTTATTACTCGACTGCTACGATGTTTTGATTCAGTGATTTTTTGATCAGTAGATTTTTGAATCAGTAGATTTTTGTACAGATAGATTTTCATGGAAATCACGAGGTGTTGTTAAGAGGATATCCATGCCGTTCCGATGATCGCATTCAGCGTCGCATACTCTCTGTCAGCAAGAGGGGGTTGTAGTGTTAAACCAACGGTAGTGAGCATGTTAACACGGCAATGAACGTTTCGAATTTATCATCAATGTTTGTTTTTGTTCCTTCATGATTTATGATTCGCATTTCTATTCTTCGCACTGCGAAGACTCGCACTTCCGCAATCGCGAACATTGGCAAGCGCACTCCTCCATCTGCTCTTTTTTCTGGATAGAAATGAAGGAAACCCAATGTTTTTCTCTTTTTTGAATTTTTGGCTTCGGTTCACGCATCTCATTGAACCAGGCGTAAAGGATCGAGAGTTCTGTTCGGTGAGCCATTGAATCGGCAAGCAAGCATGCCGTCAAAAGCTGACCACACCGATTACTCAGATTTTGAGGATAAAGTAGTCGGCGTCTTGAGGAATCCAACACATTTCTCCTCGTTAACCCTCCGTTATCGCACTTGATTTCTCTGAAAGATTCCTTAAGTAGATTTTCTCCTGAAGATTCCTTAGTGATTTTCGGAAGAACATTGGAACCATTGTAGGGATTTTCCTTGTCACCAATAGTCATCTGGTGTGGAACACTGATAGGATGGATCTCATGATCGATATAACAATTTATGGAATCAAAAAACCAGGTTAGGAACGGTGGGATAATCATTCGATTTTTTTTTCGAAATAGGTCGTGTGAAGGCCAACGATCTAAGGCAGGGAGATGGACATGAGGATACGCACAAGACTGTCCTTAATCAATCAAGAACTCCGCGCACCGAGCATATTCACACGATGTTACTCTTGACATGTTCTATTTGAAAACTTTTTTGATAGTTCGGTTAGGCGCATTCTCTACACTCGACGGAACATACACAACAAGGGCGTCGACCAGACGCCAAAGTAATAAACATCAGGCGGCGACACGATTGTCCAAGCAAGAAACTGCCTACATGAAGAATTGCATCGTTCAATAAACAAGCCCAACCGGGTTTCTTTTGATACCCATGTGATACAACAACTCCCTCTTGGTCCATCGACTGGCCGCACGCCATGCGACGTGCGAAAAATGGAAGCCGGGACTCGTCGCACGACCGCGTCTGTACCTCCACGTAAGAAGCAAACAAACTGATTTGTGACAACTGCTTGCAGCGTGTCGGCGCACTAGATTGGAACTGGTCCGTACGTTGCGTTGGCACGAGCGTTCATGGATCGTACTGATCAGGCTCACTGTGAGCGGGAGAGATGAATGTCGTTCCACAGAGAGAGGTAAGGCGTCTCAGACGCAGAAAAAGGAATGTGGCGCGGCCGGCAGATTAGCGGTGAGAACAATCGGAACCAGTCTTGTTGGTCTGTCCGGCTTGTTTTTATCGACCACAAAAACGAAAGTCCTCCTGAGAAGAGCGCGTGGTTGTTTTCCACGTAGCCAAAGACTGTAAAAGAGTCGAGTGTTGGAGAGTACGAACCGGAGCACAGAACAGTACACGAAATAAACAACGGGTTTTGCATCCAACTTCGCGTAAGACGTTCAAGAATCGCACTTCTCCAATGTTCCGGCGTTAAGACACCGTTCCATCTCGCGAATATACTTGTTGTCACACAATCACGGGATCTACAATTGTCATTAGCGTCGTGAAGGTAAGAACGAGCCTGGTCACGTAGAGAGTGCATTGTTTCGTGGCTTTACAAGAGACTGTCGTAACCTTGCACTACCTCCATTCTTTTCTCGATCGACATAACATTGTCATCACTTGCGACAAAACGTTTAACACTATTTATTCAATGAACATGGGCATTATGTTGGCAAACATGCCCTAACCTT
>JAJSRW010001772.1:0-54758 GCA_022414725.1 Microglena sp. YARC
AGGTGTGGCGTTGGTGGACGGTGTTGGTGGTAGTAGTGTTGTGTTCGTGGTTGTTGGTGGAGGTGTTGGTGGTGTTGGTGGAGTAGGTGTTGCGTGGTGGTGGTTGTGGTGTGGTGGTGGAGTGGTTTGGTAGTAGGTGGTGAGTGGTCGGTGTGTAGGTGTGGTGGGAGTGGTGGTGGTGGTGGTTGGTGTGGTGTGTGGTAGGAGTAGTTGGTGGGGTGGTGGTTGTGGAGGTTTGGTGCTGTTTGTCGTGTGGTGGTGTTTGTTGTTGGGTGGGGTGTTGGGGTGGGGTGGTGGTGGTGGTTAGTAGGTTGGTGGTAGGTGGTGGTGGTCGGTGGTAGTAAGGTGGTGGTGTGGTGGTGTCGGTGTTGGTGGTGGGGTGAGGTGGTGGTGGTGTGGTGTTGGTTAGTAGTTGGTGGTGGTGTGGTGTGGTGGTGTTGGTGGTAGTAGGTGTTGGTGGTGGTGGTGGTGTTGGTGGTAGTAGGTGGTGGTGGTGTTGGTGGTGTTAGTGTTGGTGGTGTTGTGGTGTTGGTGGTAGTAGTGGTGGCGGTGGTGTGGTGGTGGGGTAGCATGGATGGTCGTGTTGGTGGTGGTGTTGGTGGTAGTAGTGGTCGGTGGTGGTGGTGGTGTTGGTTGGTGTGGTGGTAATAGGTGGTGGACGGTGGTGGTAAGGGTGGTGTGTGGTGGGGTAGTACGTGTGTTGGTTTGCGTGGTGAGTTGGTGGTTGTAGGTGGTGGTGGTGTTTGTGTATAGGTGGTGTTGGTGGTGGTGGTGTTGTCGGTGGTATTTCGTGGTGTAGTGTGGGTGTGGGTGGTGGTGTGTGTTGCGTAGGTAGTAGGTGTTTTGTGGTTGGTGGTGTTGGTGTTGGTTGGTGTGGTTGGTAGTTAGGTGGTGGTGTTTGTGTGTTGAATGGTGGTAGTAGGGGTGGTGGTGGTGGTGTAGTGGGTGTTCGGTGGGTTAGTAGAAGGTGTCTGGTGTAGTGGTGTTGTTTGTGTTGGTGGTATAGGGTGTTGGTGGTGTGGGTGGTGTGGTGGTAGTAGGTGTGCGTGTTGTGGTAGTCGGTGGGTGGTTGGATGTGGTCGTAGTAGGTGGTGTTTGGTGGCTAGTAGTCGTGTTGGTGTGTGTGTGTTGGTTGGTGGTGGTGGTGTCGGTGGTGGTGGTGGTGGTGTAGTAGGTTGTGGTCCGGTGGTGGTTGCGTGTGGTGGTAGATAGTGTGGTCGGTGTTGTGGTGGTGTGCTGGTAGTAGGGTGTTGGTGGTGTTGGTTGTAAGTAGGTGGCTTGGTGTGGTGGTGTTGGTGTAGTAGGTGGTGGGGTTGATGTGTTTAGTGGGTAGTAGGTGTTGTCGTCGGTTGGGTTGGAGGTAGATAAAGGTCGGTCGTTGCAGGGGTTGGGTATAGGTGTGTTTGTGGGTGGTGTGGTGGTAGATAGGTGAGGGTGTGGTCCCGAGTGGTGCTGGTGTTGGTGCAATACAAGTAGGTGGTTGTGGGTGCTGGTCGTTTTCGGTGAACAGATGGCTGGGTAGTAGGGGTGGTGTGGGTGGTGGTACTTGTAAGGGTAGTAGTGGTCAGGTGGTGGAGGATTGTCCGGTTTCTGGGTATGTGTTTGGTAGGTCCCGTATACATGTGGTGGGTCGATTGTGGTGGTCTGATGGTCTGGAGTAGTTGGGTCGAGGTTGGTCGTGGTGGGTCATTGGTGTGGTGGTTTTGGTGGGTAGGTAGTGTCGGTGGTGCCGTCGGGGGGGTTGGTGCGGTCCGGGTCGATAGGTAGGTGGTGGTGTGGTAGGGGGGTGGTACATAGTTACGGGTGAGTAGCGCGCGGTCCGGTGGCGGTGTTGGTGGTGTAGGAGGTTGTGATGTTTGTCAGGTCGGGGAAGTAGGGTAGGGTTGTTTGGTCGTTTGGTGGTGGTGGTGTGTGGGGTGGGTGAGTAGTGTGGTGGGTGGTGGTAGGTGTGTTGGTGGTTGGTGTTGAGTGGTGGCGTAGGTAGGTTTCGTCGGTGAGTGGTCGGGGTGAGGTAGGTATAGGTGATCGGTGTTTGGTGTGTTGGTCATGTAGTAGGGAGTGGGTGGTGGTGGTGGTGTTGGTGGTTGGCGGGGAGGGCGGGGGGGGCGCCCGGTGGGAGTACGGGGGGTGGTGGTGTGGGTGGTGCTGTAGTGGTGTTAGGTGGTTAGTAGTGCGTGGTGGGTTGGTGGTGGTGGTGGGTAGGTAGGTGGGCTGGTGGAGGTGTGGTGGTGTTGGTCGTAGTAGGTGTCGGGTGGTGGTGGTGGTGTACCGGGGATGTAGATACGGCGGTGTGATTGGTGGTTTGGTTGTTGGTGTTGGTGGGGTTGGTGGTAAGTAGGTGTGTGGTGTGGCTGGGGTGTTGGTTCGGTCAGTGGTGGTGTTGGTGGGTTGATAGGTGTGGGTGTTGGTGGTGTTGTTGGTGTTGTGTAGAGGTGGTGGTGTTGGGTGGGGGTGGTGTGGTGTAGTAGGTGTTGGCTGTCTGTATCTTGGTGGTGTTTGTGGCGGTAGTAGGTCTGGTGGTCGGTGATTGTCGGTCGCTGGTGGTGGTAGTAGTGGGTGGTGCCGGTGGGTTGGGTGGTGGTCGGTAGTAGGTCTGGTGCGGTGTTGTGTGGTGTTGAGGTGAGCAGTAGTACGGGTGTTGGTGGTCCGTTCTGGTGGTGTGAGGATGGTAGGTAGTAGGTGGTCGCGTGGTCGTGGTGTTTGGTGTGTTTGGTGGGCTAGTAGGTGTAGGTGATGAGTGGTGCGTAATGGTCCAGTCCGTTGGTGGGTAGTACGGAGTGTGGTGTGTTGGTGCGTGTTGGCTGGTGCTGGTGTTGTGTGGTCGCGTGTTGCTGTGTTGGTGGTGTATGGAATAGGTAGTCAGTGGTTGGTGTTGGCAGACACCAACCACCAACATTAACACCTCCTACGACCACCCACCACCACCACCACCTTGCAAATTAAAACCAAACGCACCACCACTACCACCACTACAAAACATCTGCCCACCACCAACACCACCACTACCCAGCATTGTTTGCAGCCGGTTGTAGCGTCGGTCATGCGCAAGTTCTTCATGGATACCCTGCCTCTGGGTTATCAAAGTTAAAACAGTTGGCCCTGCCACCGCGACAACCTCGCGCCATGGCTCATGCCACCCGCCTCTACCTCAAACCTCCAAGGACACAGACAGCTTCTCTGGAATATTCAATCAACGCATGCTGAGGCGAGAGCAGGGTAGAGCCATTCATTTTTTCTTCTATTGTCTTACTTTATTAAAGTTTTCGACTTTCGATTATTTTTATTTCGTGTAGGTAGGAAGAGGACAACCAAGCATATATCCCCCCCCCAACAACACCACACACACAAGGATTTTCTTGTCCGTGTGATGCTGAAAGCAGAAGCCAGGTAAACCATTAATTTGTTCTGATTTTGGTAGCGCCAGGTTATGAAAAGTTTTTTTTTTATTTTTGTAATCCTGCTGTGAAGCACCGGTTCTGTTCCGTACGCCACTTTTAAATTGTCTGGCCCGCGGCGTTTATTTCTGTGTATGCCAGGTTATGATAGTTTTGTGTTCTCTGGTAGGGCAGGCGGAGACTAAAAACAAAATCCTCTCCCCCCCGCCCTACACAAACTAAGGGGGACTTGACCTCCCCCCCTCCCCCACCCCCCCCCCCCCCCCCCCCCCCCCCTCCCACTATTACAAATCAGACAATAGAGCGGACGACTTGAAGAGCTTGTGTATGGTTATTGGTATTTACACTAAGGCGGCCACACAATGTCTTTCTCAGAATGCTGTGGGGACAGGTTTATTCTGGCCATGGAGATCTATCGTCTGTAGGCCAGGTTGAGTAGGTTTTTATTTCTGTAGCCAGGAGGAGACTAACAACAAAATATCTCCCCCCCGCTACACAAAAACTAGGAGGGCTGACCCCCCGCTACCTTCCAACCCACCCGAACCCCGAAATTAAATCTAAAGAAGAGGCACAAAACCGAGTGGGGGGGCAGAAATAAAATCCTCAGGACCCCATAGCCCCTTTTCTCCTGGACGAAGGCTGAGTTTACCACCCACCCACCCCACTCGCCAGCCTCCGGAAACCCAACTGAGGCCCCATTATCTCCTCCCACGAATAAGTATTAGGGGGGTGTCCAAAGTAGTGTGCGATTTTGTTATAGCTTGAAAAGGGCCCTAGTCTCACTGCGTGCTGGCTCCCCATAAACCATGCACCAATGTGGGAGCAATAAAAAAAGCAAATCACACAACTACAATCAGCGTTTGCTTTTACCGTAGTTGTACGATTTGCTTTTTATTGCTCCAAAATACCCAAATATGCCCTTTAAAAATAGTGCTTTTAACGTAGTTGTACGGATTTGCTTTTATTGCCTCCCCAAATACTCCAAATATGGCCTCTTTTAAAATCATGCTTTTTACGTGTATTGTATTGATTTGCTTTTATTGCCTCCAAAAACCCCAAATATGCCCCTTCTAAAAATATGCTTTTTTACTGTATTGTACGATTTGCTTTTCTATTGCTCCAAATGACCCAAATATGCCTTTAAAGAAAATATGCTTTTGTGCTTAGTGTATGTCAGTATTCACGTTTTTGCGGGTAGGTTGAATATATGCTCAAATCCATGAATCCCTTTGAGTAGTTGTTTTTTCAATGTAAAGCCGCCTTGGTACTGTGACGGGTGATTCTGCGTCGGGTACACACAATTGAGAGCATGTTTGATGAAGTGGGACAGACAGCTGTCGGGAGGACTGAAGCGCATCTATCTAGGCATACCATCAAACTAGTTAACCAGTGAGAAGGGGTGGAGCTGGGTTCTTCTCTCCCCTTCTCCTCCAACTCCTACGTGCTCTTTCAGCCTGTTTGTGATTGTGTCGCGACCCAACTGCGTCTGACGGGCAAGGGTGGCCGGGGAGGAGGAGTGATATCCTAACCGGGCTGCCTCACCAGGCCTCAAAATACATCTAGTCAGCCTACTTGGCAAATACGTGTTTATAACGCTGTTTTCTTCCAACTGGTGGTGTATTGAGTCTCTGATGGCTTGGTGCTAAATGAGCGCTGGCCCTTGAAAACTCAAGCCCACATGGGCGGCTCCATCAGGGCAAACCCATGTCCTAAAGATTTCGTCCGATGTCTGCCATTGCCCTGGGCAGGTGGACAGACTGAATGTGATGACAGAAGTTGGTCAGCTCCGACACGTACTCATGCGGGGGGTATTCGTGATCCGGAGCGGTAATCGGTTTGGCCATTGAGTAGCTACGAGCCGGAACGAAAGCCAACGCTGGACAGACCGCGCTGACATTGACTCCGGTCCAGGTGGCTGGCTTCTGCGAGAGATCAGCTGGCTGCGTGGTCGTATTTGGAGAGGGCGGTTGGCTTCTGAGCGATTGGCCTGTTCGAGTGTTGTCCCTGATCGAGCGCCACATTCTGTAGGGTGCTGTAGGGCTGTATTACCACACTTTACTATGCCTTTCTCCTTGACGCCATGGTGACTGTTCTACACCAGCGGCGGCGTACGGGAGGGTTCCCCTTAACACCTGCGATGCTAACAGAACGGCAAAACGGTGTCCAACTAGCGCGTAACAATCTACTATTCTAAAGAGTGTCCCGAAGCATGTGTAGAGATGTAGGGAAGAGAGTATCTGGACTACACGGTATACTGAACTCGGATCTGATTTGCTATTGAGCCAGTTAAGTTTATGTTTTGCTCTGGAGTATTCTGTTTGTCACTCTCCTTAGTTAGTCCTTTACTCCGGCAGGTGTTCTCGCGGGACTACGGGAGGGAGGTGAAGGCACGGTGGGGCCTAATTAAGCAACCAATGAAACGACTTTGGTCTTTAGTAGGGAGCATACTTTCATCACAGTTCCACTCCCATGGTAATTCTGTGAGCTATGAGAAACAATCTTGGAAATACCCCTGTCTTTTATTAAATTCCAGTTTTCCCCGTCACCGACCCACCCACCCACAGCTAAACCCCTGGAGGCCAATAAACTTTCCTACCTCTCCCTCGCTTCCAATCACTGTGGGCGTCAAAAACAAACCAAATAAAGAAACCAGGCCCCAGATTCTCTTCATCCTCTTTACAACCTCCGTCTTAACAAGTTTTTGGGGCCAATGTGGTCTCAGCATCCCCACATTTTTTTTTGGCCACCGCCCGACCACACCACACCACCCCGCCTCCCACCTCCCCCCCTCCACAATTAAACCCCCTGCCGCGCAACGACTTGCAATTGAAATTCGTTTTACAGCTTCCCATCCCCTCAAAACAACCAGTATCCGAGTCATATCGCACCACCTCTCCTCCAACCGCGACGTGAAGTAAGGACATCCCCTCAACATAAACCCCACTCTGCTTCTCCCCTCGCGTGACAAAGCCCGCGAGCTACGCGTCTAGTCACCATAAAGAGTCTCCTTGTTCAGCGAAACACCGCCGAGTCTCTGAACTAAAGTCCCTGGTGGCAAACTTTACGTGAAGGAGAAGCCCAGGCGCCGCTGGAAGGATTGAATTGTTTGGTGACTACATCCGTATTCCCACGACTGTTGCAATTATATATAGCGCGCTGCCCGCTCCGGTACCCAGCCACAACGACCTTTTTTTTGAGCCCTCAACTCTTGCGCGTTTTGGCGCAGCAATCGCCTTTTTTTGTTGCCTGAATCTCCTCCACTGTTACACCCCGCCGCGCCACCAAGCAGCCATCGGCCCTGTGGGCTGTGCATGGGTCCACAGGGCGGAATCAAGCCGAACTTTGCGGCACCTTTTTGGCAACTACCAGGTCGCACACTCTCCACCTCACCAGAAAGCCCCCAGTCGCGTCACTTTTATCCCCAATGAGCTAGCGTGGCAACCCAATTTGGTCATGGAAAGTACAACGCACAGCTACTCCCGCTACTACTACTCCTTGTGGCGCACTAAACACCTGACTGTCAACAATCTCGATGCTCGCTGGTTGTGTCGCGTAGCAAGACCTCCCTATCCTTCGCGTGGGCGTGCCACGGAGGCGCGGTTGACCCGTTGCACGAACTTCTTAAAAACGCTGCGCTGATCAATTTAGACCAGAGCCAGGGTACTCAGTGGTTCCCCCACAACCATCTGGTCCTAATTGGGAAGTGGATTAGTCACCAAAACCACGAAAAACTGACGTCACGCCCCCCTTGGCCTCAACCCCAGACGCCATGACTGCCAGCCCCGGCATGAAACCCGCACCCCTCATTCGAAACTGGACTGTATATGGCGCACACAATGGAATGCGGCTGGCAGGTCGCTAATGCGAGTGAAGGTGGCAACAACATTATGACAGTTCATGGCCCAATGTCTGGTGACATTTTCAAACACTCGGCTTAAAAATACAAAATATGAACTAATTGAAACATCAAGAATTTGTGACACACCAGTGGTACCCTCCTACAAACCCACGACCTTGCCCGCCAACGTGTGGGCGGCGCAGAGGAGAGACTTAGATGCGGATATGGAACCTTTTTGGGATCGTCAATGTTGGTCTCGGCGGCCTGCTCAAAGGAGGGCTCCCAGCCAACATCACTTAACACCACGATCTCACCGCTGTGCTTCGCAACGAAGACTGGCCAAGGCACCTCCGGGAGGGCCAAAGCGCTACTCACGGGGTTTTCGAACCCCGCCACCTGCGTCGATTTTTCAACTCTGCTCTGCCACTGAGCATTCGGTTCTGATCGTATGATTATTTACTTTAACTATTGTATAGAACTTCAATGTATCACTGTGAGGCACGAGCTCAGGCACCCGTCCGGTTAACCCATTGTTTGGGGTCAGTCCATCAGTGCTTTTTCTTTTTAAGCCCTTCTATAGTTGGCATAGTCCTTTAGCTATTTGGCCCTACCTCTGGACTGTAAACATACATACAATACTACATTTACTACGCAGTTGAGAAGCTCTTTGGGCTACTCGAGCTGATTTCAACACCACACGAGTTGTGTTTTGTATTTTAAGCCAAGCCAACCCATCAAGAGTTTGTATTTGTATTTTAGAGCCAAGCCAACTCAGCAAGAGGTTTATGTATTTGTATTCTTGTACTGCCCCTCCGGGCGTGATTGAGGAGAACATGCGTACCGCATGCCCGCACTGCTGTAAAGCAACATGCGTACCGCAGCAGCACTGCCATAAGCAACATGCGTACCACAGCCGCGCTGCCAATCAGCCAACAGCGTACGCAGCGCACTGCCATAAGCAACATGCGTACCGCGCCGCACTGTATAGCAACGATGCATACCGCAGCAGCACTGCCATATCCAAGCAACATCTCCCGCAGCCGCACTGCCCATATAATGCAACAATGCGTACCCGCAGCAGCACTGCCATAAGCAACATTTGTACCGCAGCCGCACTGCCGTAAGCAACATGCGTACCACAGCAGCACTGCACTAAGCAACATGCGTACCACAGCCGCGCTGCCAAAGCAACATGCGTACCGCAGCAGCACGCATAAGCAACATGCGTAACCGCAGC
The DNA here is from genome assembly GCA_022414725.1 of Microglena sp. YARC. NCBI lineage: Eukaryota > Viridiplantae > Chlorophyta > Chlorophyceae > Chlamydomonadales > Chlamydomonadaceae > Microglena > Microglena sp. YARC. The sequence goes on from JAJSRW010001772.1 coordinate 8,471, forward strand.
CGACTTCAGTAAGCAACATGCGTAACTCACAAGCAGCACTGCCATAAAGCAAGCATGCGTAACCGAGCCAGCACTGCCGTAAGCAACATGGCGTACTCGCAGCAGCACTGCCATAAGCAACAATGCGTCACCGCGAGCTCGCACTGCCGTAAGCACATGCGACCGCAACAGCAAATGCCAAATCAAGCAGTTCGTACCGCAGCGCACTGGCAGTAAGGAACAGCGTACCGGGCAGCACTGCCATATAGCAACATGTGTAACCCGCACGCCGCACTGCATAAGCAACATGCGTACCGCAGCAGCACTGCATTAGCAGCAAATGCGTACCGCAGCCGCAATACTGTAAGCAAACATTGCGTACCACAGCCACACTGCCGTAAGCAACATGTGTACGCGCAGCAGCACTGCCATAAAGCAACATGCGTAACCGCAGGCCGCTGTAGTAAGCAACATGTGTTACCGCAGCAAGCACTGCCTATAAGCAACAGCGTACCGCAGCTCACTGCCGTAAACACAAACAAACACAAACAGAAAACACGAACACGAAAACAAACACAAATACAAAACACATACACAAAACACAAAAACACACACACACAAACACAACACAAGCACACTGCCTCCAGGTTCTCCTGGACTACTGCCGCTCTCTTAAGGGCACCCTCAACTCCTTGCACTCGACCACAATCGCCCATTCCTGCACTGACCTGAATGATCCCTGGTAACTTTTGAATGCAAGAATGGACACCTGCATCGTCGAGCGATGCACTGAAAAGGGGCTCGTGTCGGGAGCTCTGTCGAGTGGACTGATGAGCGGCGACAGGCAAGTGGGCTGGTGGCGACAAGCCTGGGCTAAACTGCTCATACACGTGGAGGCTGCGCCTGATGGGGAGAAGGCAGAGGTGAGTAGGAGGGTGGAAGCGGACAACAGAGCAGGCAGAGGTGTGTTGTGTTTATGTGTGGAGGGGTGGGTGTGGGTGGGTGGGGGGGGGCAGGCAGAGGTGGGGGGGGGGGATTTTGGGGGGGGGGGTAGGAATGGGTGTGTGTGGGGAGGGAAGTGTGCGGGTGGGGGTGGAGTGGTGCGTGGAAACGGGGGCTGGGTGGGTGGGGATAGACAGATGAGTGGGAGAGGCAAGTGGGGGTATGGGTGGCAATACAGTACATGGCTCTAAACTGCTAATACAACTGGAAGGCTGCGGCTGATGGGAGAAGGCAAGAGGTGCGTGGGTGTGGGGGGTGGAAGCGGGAGCAGGCAGAGGGTGTGTGTGGTGTCTGGGTGTGTGGGTGGTGGAGTGGGTGGGGGGAGTGGGGGCGGGGGCGGGTGGGTGGGTGGGGTGGGGGGGGGTAATCGGTGGGGGGGAGGGAAATGGTTGTGCGGTGGGGTGAGTGGGTGGTGGGGGAGTTGGGGGGGGCAAAAAAAATGGTTGAGGTGGAGGTGGATGGGTGGGCTTAATATTGGGAGCTCTGGCTTCGAGTGGACTGATGGGGTGTATCAAGTGGGGCTGGTGGCGACACAGCTGGCGCTAAACTGCTCAGTACATCTGGAGGCAGGGCCGGATGAGGAGCAGGCAGAGGTGGTGGGTGGGTGGGAGTGGGTGGAGGTGGATGGGTGGTGTGGGGATGGGTGGGCGATGGGTGGGTGGGTGTGGGGAGAGGGTGGGGGCGGGGCGGGGGCGGGATGGGGAAGCGAGCTGGGAGGTGGGGATAGACAGATGATGAGGAGAGGCAAGTGTGGGGCTGGGTGGCTACACAAGCCTGGCGCGAGGCGGCGGCCGATGGGGAGAAGCAGAGTGACTTAGTGTGTGTGTTTTTGGAGTGTGGTGTGTGGAAGGGGGGGGGGGAGAAGGCAGGCCAGAGGTGAGTGGGTGGGGTGGAAGTGGTTGGTGTGGGTGGGGTTGTGAATGGGTCGGGATGGGTGGGTGGAAGCGGGGATGGGTGGGTGGGGATAGACTGATGAGGGTGGAGGCAAGTGGGGCTGGGTGGCCACACAACCGTGACAGGAAGGGCTACAGAACACATTGATGAACTGAACCCCAAACAATCATTTTACCAACCGGGCCCCTGAGTTCGTGCTTTAGTGATCATTTAATTATGCGACTATCATTCAAACGGCATTCCATACGCCGCACACTACTTCCCATCCTCTGGTTAGTGTGATCATCGGATACTGAACCCAACCAACCAAGTAACCCAACCAACCAACCCCCATCCTCAGGTTAGTGTGATCATCGGATACTGAACACAACCAACCAACCAATGAACCCAACCAACGAACAAACCCAACCAACCAAGTAACCCAACCAACCAACCCCCATCCTCATGTTGGTGTGATCATCGGGTACTGAAGACAACCAACCAAGCAAGTAACCCGACCAACCAAACCCCATCCTCAGGTTAGTGTGATCATCGGGTACTGAACACAACCAACCAACCAATGAACCCAACCAACCAACAAACCCAACCAACCAACAAACCCAACCAACCAACCCCCATCCTCATGTTGGTGTGATCATCGGATACTGAAGACAACCAACCAACCAAGTAACCCGACCAACCAACCCCCATCCCCAGGTTAGTGTGATCATCGGGTACTGAACACAACCAACCAACCAATGAACCCAACCAACCAACCAAGTTACCCAACCAACCAACCCCCATCCTCATGTTGGTGTGATCATCGGATACTGAAGACAACCAACCAACCAACCAACCCCCATGTACAGGTTGGTGTCAACATTGGGTAACTAAGGAGCTGTGAGCACATGGGTATGACGCAGGTGGAGTGTCTCACTGGTTGCAAGTGCACCACCAGCATCTTGGTCGTCAACCCAACCCAACCAACCCAACCAACCAACCCCTATGTACATGTTGGTGTTAACATCAGATACTTTAGACAACCAGCCACCCAACCAACCAACCCAACCAACCTGTACATAGGGGTTGGTGTTAACATCGGATACTGAAGACATCCAACCTAACCAACCAACCAACCAACCCCCATGTACAGGTTGGTGTCAACATTGGGTACCTAAGGAGCTTTGAGCACATGGGCATGGCGCAGGTGGAAGGACTGTCTGGTTGCAAGTGCACCACCAGCATCTTGGTCGTCAACCCAACCCAACCAACCCCTATGTACATGTTGGTGTTAACATCAGATACTTAAGACAACCAGCCAACCAACCAACCAACCCAACCAACCTGTACATAGGGGTTGGTGTTAACATCGGATACTGAAGACATCCAACCTAACCAACCAAGCAACCAACCAACCCCCATGTACAGGTTGGTGTCAACATTGGGTACCTAAGGAGCTTTGAGCACATGGGCATGGCGCAGGTGGAAGGACTGTCTGGTTGCCAGTGCACCACCAGTGTTTTGGACGGGAACACCACGGAGACCTCGTCATTACTACAGCTGCATAACATTATAGTTTCAAAGAGCACTGCATGTACCCTGGCGATCACTGTCTTGGGCACCACCAACGCCCTGAGCAGGAGCCACAAGTTTCTAAGTTTGGGGGGGTGATGGTGTCGGAGGACAGGGGAGGAGCTACAGATCCTTTTCTGGGTCTGTGTCCCGGGGGGGTCAGTGTGTATAAAGGGGGGGACATGTGTATAAAGGGGTCTGTGTCCCGGGAGGGGACATGTGTATAAGGGGTCTGTGTCCCGGGGGGGACATAGTATAAAGGGGTCTGTGTCCCGGGGGGGGGACATGTGTATAGAGGGGTCCTGTGTCCCGGGCTGGGGACATGTGTAGTATATCGGGTCTGTGTCCCGGGGGGGACAGTGTGTATAAAGGGCGTCTGTGTCCGGGGGGGGGACATGTGTATAAAGGGGACAATGGCTGGTGGGGAGTATCATGCATGAGTCGAGCAATCCGTCTCCCGTGATTGCATTGTTTTTACAAGAAAGCTATAGTTCCGAGCACTGTGCCCAGGGTAGTTGAAGAGGGTCCCACCAAACTTCAGTTGTCAGTTGTCAGTCGAGGGAACATGTGTGCAAAGGGGAGAATGTCTGGTGGGGAGAATCATGCATGAGTCGAGCATTCTGTCCCCCGTGATTGCATTGTTTTTACAAGAAAGCTATAGTTCCAGGCACTGTGCCTAGGGTAGTTGAAGAGGGTCGCACGGAACTTCAGTTGTCAGTTGTCAGTTGAGGAAACATGTGTGTAAATGGGACAAAGTCTGGTGGGGAGAATCATGCATGAGTCGAGCATTCTGTCTCTCCCGATTGCAGTGGTTTTTACAAGAGAGCTATAGTTCCCAGAATTTTGCCCAGGGTAGTTGAAGAGGGTCGCACAAAACTTCAGTTGTCAGTTGTCAGTTGCCAGTTGTCAGTTGCCAGATGTCAGTTGTCAGTTGTCAGTTGCCAGATGTCAGTTGTCAGTTGTCAGTTGCCAGTTGTCAGTTGCCAGTTGTCAGTTGTCAGTTGCCAGATGTCAGTTGTCAGTTGTCAGTTGTCAGTTGTCAGTTGTCAGTTGAGGGAACACGTGTGTATAGGGGACAAAGTCTTGTGCTTAGAATCATGCATGAGGCGAGCATTCCGTCTCTCGTGATTGCAGTGGTTTATTTTACAAGAAAGCTGTGGTTCCCAGAATTGTGCCCAGGGTAGTTGAAGAGTGGTGTACAAAACTTCAGTTGTCAGTTGCAAGTTGAGGGATCATGTGTGTGAAAGCATGGGGGGGAAGAAAAGGGTAAGGGAGTGGTTCTGGTGGAGAGTGGAGGGGGTAAGCAATAGTTCAGGGGATAAATCATCTGAACTTTTGGAGTGTGTGTGTAATTGGGGGAAACCTAGACCAGACCTAGATCCACTTAAGCTCGGCCATCCTCGGCCAAGTTAAATTATAATTTAGGACGTTGAAAGATGCCATTTTAAAAATATACATGAATAGCTACAAAATGAGACTGGCCAGACGGCTCGGGAACCAGAAGTGCTATGGAAAGGGGGGGCTTCAAGAACGAAAAATAAATCCCTGGCAAACAGGCATATCTAATCAGGGCGTATCTCATCAAAATAACAGGCTAACAAGCCGTTCGTGTCAACCCTACTTTGCATATTGTAGGAGTGGCACCACCATTTAAACTGAATCCTCTGTGTCGCTAGTTTATGTCGGGAGACCCACCTCCTGGGGTGAAAGTCCTTTCACAACTAAAAAAAAAAAAAAAACTCGTGGATTTGTTGCCTGCGTTAGTTATTGTCCGGCTTTCATTTATTATCCCTTTTTTTTGTTCTTCTTGTGACTTCTCATTTGTTAGCTTCTTACCTCCGCCACTGTAAGTGGTTAAGATCTGGGTCCTGCTCTAGGGGGTTTAATACCTACGCCACCAAAACGGTGGTTGGGAGTTTAGTTTGTTTGTCCTCGACACACCCCTGATGTAATGGGGTTTTTTGCTTTGTGGGTGCTTTTTATTTTTGTTTAAAGCACAGAGTCTCATACACCCTCGCGGTGTCAAGTAGACTTGAACAAGTTATGTAATGTAATGCCTTCTCTAGAGTGACTTAGAGCACGCGGTTCCCACCCCTGGCGTGCTCACTGTAGTGCCGCTGCAGCTAGGGCACGTGCACTGTCACAACAGTACCCTGATGTACTGTCGCAATCTCCATCATCATTCACCCACGTTGTGATTGATGGCTATCTTCTGTAAAGAGCTTGTCGCTTCTCATCCCTCCCAATCTCCCAAAACGACAGGGTTTGTTACTAGGGTAACTAGGATCTGTTGGTAGGGTATTATTACTATCGTTGCAGGTCGTCGTCAACCGCGATGGTAGCTTGTCCAGTTGAGGTAGGAGACTGCTCCCCGCCCGCGTACGACGGGCTCCCTTAACACCACGCCCACCAGGCGTTATCATTACCTTTTTACTATCGTGACCAAGATGTGTTGCCACTGGTTGTTACAAGGGTAACTCGCATTTGTTACTAGTATTGAGTTAAAAAGTGCACAATATTCTTCCTCCTGTGAAAACGAGACTTTCTCCTTACAGGGGTCTGGTGGAGACTTTATCCCGAGAATGTGAGACCTTCTCCTAAGGATGCTGCCGGATTTTTATTTTACCCAATGTAAGTAATATCGCGCCTGCCAGATACTTATTGGGCATATGTATCTGCCTCGCCAAATTCAACACCTGGGTATCGCGCTGCGCAGATACTTAATGTTTCTGACTTACAAAAAACCACGCCTGTGCATATTGCAGCCAGAAACTCAATGTTTCTTTCTTTCTCGCAAAATTCTGCTGTTTTATCCCAAAAGCTAGAAGAATGCAAACTTCCTAAAACCCTAAACCTGTCAAACTATCCTTCATATTACAAAATGTATCCGAGACCAAAAGAGGAGAGGGTTTTCCGGAGACTGCTTCTTTCAAACAATCCAATCTCATGTGGTTTTAAAACGTTAGTACAAGTTCCTATTGCATCCCAATGGAAGGTTTGTTAAATCACATTGTTCTTTATCTTTATTTTCGCTAATTTGCGCACATGCCGTAGGTGGAATCACCAAGTGGAACTACCTTTCCAGATGAGCATAAAGAATACCTTCCGCCAAAACCACCGTGTCCACGTCCTCGGGTTTCCAAGTACAAAACCATAGATGACTCTGTTCGAAGGGTGGAAGATTGCAAAATTCTGCCGTTTTATCCCAAAAGCTAGAAGAATGCAAACTTCAAGACTGACGTACAAATCCATAGAAGACTCTGTTCGAAGGGTGGAAGATTACAAAATTCTACCGTGTTATCCGAAAAGCTAGAAGAATGCAAACTTCAAGACTGAAGTACAAATCCATAGATGACTCTGTTCGAAGGGTGGAAAATTACAAAATCCTGACGTTTTATACAAAAAGCTAGATGAATACAACCTTCCAGACTGAAGTACGAAACCATAGAAGATGACTCCGTTCAAAGGGTGGAAAAATAAAAATTCTGACGTTTTATACAAAAAGCTAGAAGAATGCAACCTTCCAGACTAAGTACTAAACCATAGAAGATGACTCTGTTCATTGGACAATCGAACAATCTTTCTCTCTCATTCAATACTTCTCTCAATACACAAACACAAAACATAGGGCGTAGAGCTGTTTCCTGGCAAAGAAAAGATCCCAATCAACAGCCCTTCAGCTCAACATGAACAAGTTTATGCTGCTCTAAGTTCACTGTTTCATTTTAGGGTTACTCATGGTAGCTTCCTGATAGCTCCAATAGCCAGCCACTGGGTCAAGCCCAAGGTTTGCGGCTGTATTGGAGTGCCCGCAATGTCAACTATCAAAAGCACCACCTAGCTTCAGGTTTAACCCAAGGACGGGGGAAGCTACCCCCCTGAAATGTAACATACCTACATGCTAACATACCTACATGCTAACATGCAACACCAAGATAATAGCTATTTCTCTCTCTATCTCTCTCTCTCTCTCTTGCTCAAGTTCCAGGGCTGCTTATGACCGACCAATGATTCTGTGCTAAATACTCGAGTAAAGAAGCCGGGGTGAATATTTTCGCCTTAGCTTCCAGGCCATAGCTTGTTGACAACACATTTTATATTTGTAGAGGTCTGACTGTCACACTGCTTGGACACATCCACCGTGTCATCCAACAGCATGCATGCCCATGTAGGTGCCTACATGCATATTAGCATATAATGTATTCACATATACATCACAGTACTATGTACTATGCACATAACGTATATATTAATTTGTGTGTATATTTTTATGTTTTTAGGTACGTGCATTTAGGTGTATGTATGTATGTAATGCATACATATGTGTGTATTTGTAGGTGTCTACGTATAGATGTCCAAATGTCCAACCAACAGGGCACAACTGGACTTAAATAGTACTCGAGTTTCTCTTGGGGCAATGGACAGAGCAAAACTGAATACATAAATAAATAAAGAACACAATCGTATATAAGTAAATACATAAATAAATGTTACCTCTCATGGCGAGGCGTGGGGGTGAGGGTGGCCAGCCAGTTTGCTTGCGCTGGAGCCAACCACCTCTGGACCAACCACCTCCGGGCCTATGCTGTTCTCCAACAACTGGCCAGTGAAAAAGGGGCTGTGGAAGCCCCCCTCCAAGTCGCTGGACAGGAACACCAGTCCTCTCTTTGCCACTGTTGCGCTGATAGCCGCAGTGCTCCTTAGGTACGTACCTGCAGACGCCTGGGGCCAGTCTCCGACATGGGCCCCATGATGCCCGTCCTCTCTTAAGCCACGATGCTGATGGCAGCCATCCTGCCAGCCTCCACATGGTCGTGCACCTTGCACCAGAAGGGCCAGTCTCCCACCTGGGAGGCAGTCATGTCCAGCACACGCAACTGGTCACTGGTCGTACATGGTTGGTAGGCTTCCTCTTCATGCCACGATGCTGATAGCAGCCATCATTCCAGCCTCCACATGGTCGTGCACCTGGCACCAGAAGGGCCAGTCTCCCACCTGGGAGGCAGTCATGTCCAGCACACGCAACTGGTCACTGGTCGTACATGGTTGGTAGGCTTCCTCTTTATGCCACGATGCTGATAGCAGCCATCATTCCAGCCTCCACATGGTCGTGCACCTGGCACCAGAAGGGCCAGTCTCCAACCTGTGAGGCGGTCATGTCCAGCACGCGTGCCTGGTAGGGGACCAGGGGGATGGTGGCGTCAGGGCCCATGTTGTTCTCGAACAGCTGGCCAGTGAAGAAGGGGCTGTGGGAGCCCTCCTCCGAGCCAATGGACAAAAAAACCCATCTGATCTTGCTGCCCAGGCGGAAGGTGGGGTTGGGCATGGTGCAGTACATGAAGCCGTTGATCCCGTGCTGCATGTTGGACTCCTCGAAGACCTCCGGGTCGAAGGTTTCGATGAGTGCGGGGTTCATGCCGGCTGCAATCATGCTCTGGTTGAGCAAGGGGCTAGCGTTTTCGTTGAACACTTCCCAGAGGAGGGGGACCACGTGGTCAACGCCCTCCGGGAGGAGTAGCTGTGCGTTGTTGGTGGCGTCGGAGGTGGAGAAGGTGCCCTGGCGGCCGATGTGGACCAGCCCCACCAGGCCGAGCTGCTGGTGCGCGGCGGGGTCAACAGTGGAGGAGTAGCCAAAGGCGATGGAGGAAAGGTCGTTGGGGCTGGGTCCGGCGGAATCGGGCACAAACCACCTGCAGGGGTGAGGGCGGGGTTGTTTGAGGGGAGGGGAAGCAGGGGGGTTTATTTGAGGGGAGGTGGAGGGGAGTTTGTTGTTTGAGGGGAGGGGAAGCAGGGGGGTTTATTTGAGGGGAGGTGGAGGGGAGTTTGTTTGTTTGAGGGGGGATGGAGGGAGGGGGTTGTTGTTTGAGGGGAGGTGGAGCGAAAGGGGGGGGGGGGGGGGGGGGGGGGGGGGGGGGGGGGGGGGGGGGGGGGGGGGGGGGCATATAAAAAGTGGTTGTACCAGTTTTTGAGTGGCTCGGAAGCTTGGGGACATCCAGAAATAAATACTCAACAACATCGAGGAAGATAACCAAGAGCAGATACCCCCCACACCCACCCAAAAAGATAACGCCTGGAGGGACGTGGTGTTAAGGGGACCCTCCCGTACGCCGCCGCTGGGAAAAGTCACCATGGCAGACATAGTAAGTGTAACCCTCCAGGTGGTAGGGACCCCCAACATCCACCCCCTTCACCACCACCAGCATTGAGCCTACCGGTATGTGACGGGGGTTCCCGGCTCGAAGCTACGCTCTCATCCCCATCGTGGGTGGCAGACATAGTAAGTGTCACCATCCAGGTGGTAGGGACCCCCCCCACCCCCTACAACCACCACCACCACTGACCACCAGCATTGAGCCTACCTGTATGTATACGTGGTAGGGACCCCCCCCACCCCCTACAACCACCACCACCACCACTGAGCACTAGGATTGAGCCTACCTGTATGTATAGGTGGTTCCAGCCTCGACAGCTCCGCTCTCATCCCCATCGTGCCAGGTTCACCGCAAAGTCAAGCGCGTTCTTGAACACAACCACGATGGTAGCACCAACCTCCGCACTGATCAGCGGACCCAATGCCACCCTCCGGGCAGTAGGGACCTCCCCCCCCACCACCACCACCACCCTCTGGGCAGTAGGGACCCCCCCCACCACCACCACCCTCCGGGCAGTAGGGACGACCTCCCACACAACCACCACCACCACCCTCCGAGCAGTAGGGACCCCCCCACCACCACCACCCTCTGGGCAGTAGGGACCCCCCCCCCCACCACCACCCACCCTCCGGGCAGTAGGGACCCCCCCCACCCCCCCCACCCTCCGGGCAGTAGGGACCCCCCCCACCCCCCCACCCCACACACACACACCACCCTCCGGGCAGTAGGGACCCCCCCCCCCCCCCCCCCACACACACACACACCACCCTCCGGGCAGTAGGGACCCCCCCCCCCACACCACCACCACCACACACACACACCCACACCCGACCACCAGCATTGAGCCTACCTGTATGTGACAGGGATACCAGGCTCGACAGCTACGCTCTCATCCCCATCGCAGGTAGCAGACAGTATGTGTCACCATCCAGGTGGTAGGGACCCCCCCCTCCCCCCCCCCCCCCCCTACAACCGCCACCACCACCACTGACCACCAGCATTGAGCCTACCTGTATGTGACAGGGGTTCCAGGCTCGACAGCTACGCTTTCATCCCATCGTGGGTGGCAGACATGGTAAGTGTCACCATCCAGGTGGTAGGGACCCCCCCCCCCCCCCCCCCCCCTACAACCACCACCACCACTGACCATCAGCATTGAACCTACCTGTATGTATAGTTGGTTCCAGGCTCGACAGCTCCGCTCTCATCCCTGTCGTGGAGCAAACCGCCCCCGGGTGCCAGGTTCACCGCGAAGTCAAGCGCGTTCTTGAACACAACCACGATGTTGTCGCCCACCTCCGCACTGATCAGCGGACCTAGCATGCCCTGGTAGTCGGGCATGGTGGTGCGAGTCCTGAATGTCTGGTCGGTGTACTGCCTGTAGAAAGCCTTCTGGTACTTCGAGCCGATAAACTCTCCGGGAACAGATGTCATGAAGATGTCCCACTTGAAGGAATAGTCGCGTAGGGTGCACTTGGTGTACTCCTTCCCAGCTGTGGAGGGTGGGTGAGGTGGTTGGGTGAGGTGGTTGGGTGTGGTGGTGGGTGAGATTCCACAGGACAGAGAAGTTGCGTAGGGTGCACTTGGTGAACTCCTCCCCAGCTGTGGAGGGTGGGTGAGGTGGTTGGATGTGGTGGTGGGTGAGGTGAGTGGGTGCGGTGGGTGGGTGAGATTCCACAGGACAGACAGATCCTGCACTCCACACTCGAGAACAGACACCACAAGTTGCACCAAAAGAAAACCCACACCACAAGAAATCCCTGATGCCCACCTGAGTAATCCCACTAGGTGCGCGTGCGGCCGGTGGGGGTGCCGGGGTATTAGCATTTGTACTCCAAGGCTTATATTACAAGACCCCTGGCCTTATCGCTGTTCAAGCGTCGAAACAAAATAAGACCTGCTTCCCAGCTGAGTAATCCCACTCCTCCTGCTGCGCCTGGATGTAGTAGGTGCGGGTGCGGCCGGTGGGGGTGCCCGGGTTGATGTCGGCGTTCTCAAGGACGTTGTAGGAGGCGGCCATGCCCGCGATGTAGTGGTCTTGCACGCCGCACTCGATCTCGTAGTGGCCAGGGCTGGAGAGAGACAGCTTGACTGTCTTCATGGAGCCTGCGACTAACTGGAGGGACTCGGCTCGTTCGTCTTTGGTGAGGAACGAGCCTCCGCCACCCAGGTTGGGTGCGTGCATGTCCGTCTCATCGCCGAGGGTCATGATGTGGAAGCGCACGTTGCTGCCGGCGAGGATGTTGGGGGCAGGCATGTTGCAGTACATGAAGAAGTTGACCGAGTGGTGGAGCGAGCTGGTGAGGAATTCCTGAATGGATTGGGGGGTGAGGAGGGTGTACGTGTGTGTGTGGCGCCAGCATGTTACAGTACATGAAGGAAGTTGACAGAGTGGTGGACCGAGCTGGTGAGGATTTCCTGAATTGATTGGAAGGTGAGGAGGGTGGGGGGTGAGGAGGGTGTACCTATGTGTGTGGGGCCGGCATGTTACAGTACATGAAGAAGTTGACCGAGTGGTGTAGCGAGCTGGTGCGGAATTCCTGAATTATATGAGTGGTGAGGAGCTGGTGAGGTGGTGAATTGAAAGTGGTGTGGTGAGGTGAGGTGGTGAGGTGTGGTGAGCTGGTAAATTGAAAGTGGTGGTGGTGGTGGTGTGTGTGTGAGTGTGTGTGTGTGTGTGGGGGGGGGAGTTGAATGGATGGCAGGAGTTGTGGAGTAGGTCAAAAAAGTAGACATGCCATGATCATACCTCATCCTCATATAGCCTGGGTGCCGTTCACATAGGGAAGGTACCATTCAATGTTCTCAGCGCTGTTGAAGTGCTGGTAGTGATGGTGATGGTTGTGGTGTGTGGGGGGTTTGAATGGACGCCAGGAGTGGTGGAGTAGGTCAACAAAGTAGACATGCCATGAACATACCTCATCCTCGTTCAGAGCTTGGGTGCCGTTGACCCAAGAAAGGAACCGCTCAATGTTCTCATCACCGTAAAAGCGCTGGTGGTGATGGTGGTGGTGGTGATGGTGGTGATGATGATCGTGGTGGTGTAATGGGTGGGGGAGTTGAATGGACGCCGGGAGTTGTGGAGTAGGTCAACACGTAGACATGCCATGAACATACCACATCCTCGTACAGAGCTTGGGTGTCGTTAACCCAAGGAAGGAACCGCTCAATGTTCTCATCGATGTAAAAGCTAACAGTCTCATCAACTTTGGAGAAGAAGATGATCAGCTCCACGTCAACATCAAGCGGCACGCCTTTCTCGTTCACAGGTGTGTCTGCACCGGTGATGATGATTGCCCCCACAAGACCAGCCCAGGTGTCACGCGTCTCATCTGCATGGCTGTGGTAGCAGGAAAAGTAGGGGGGAGCTGGTCAGCACTTGGTTTTAGGTGGTTTAGTTTAGGTGGCTAAGGATTGAAGTGTGTCTGCCCTGGTGATGACGATCGTCCCCACAAGGCCTGCCCAGGTGTCAGCTCTTGGGTTTAGGTGGTTAAGGTTAGGTGGTTTGGGTTTAGGTATCCTTCGACTCTGCATCTGCATGGCTGGGGTAGCGGGATAAGTAGGGGGAAGCTGGGCAGTGCTTGGTTAATCCGCACTAAGCTGGTCAGATGTTGGGCTATGGTGTATACAGGATTTAAGTGTGTGTCTTCGTGATGATGATGGCTCCCACAAGGCTGGCGCCGGTGTCACGCGTCTCATCTGCATGGCTGGGGTAGCGGGAATAGTAGGGGGAAGCTGGTCAGCACTTAGCTGGCCAGAACTTGGGTTTAGGTGGTTCAGGCATTCTGCACTTAGCGCTCCGCAGGGGTAGGGGGGCACGTCGCACTTGGGTCGCAGAGTCACTAAATTTGCGACGCGTCGCACAATGACCAGCTTCCACCTAATTGTCCTAATTCATCGGGAAGTCGGTCGGACAGACAACGGATCGACCCGGGGGTCTCCCACCCCCCAATAGGGAGGACTCTGACAAAAAAAAGTGCTCCAACCTATGATTGGGGAACAGCAATATGATATCATACGATGTCTACAGTCGGTCTAGGCTAAAGTTATAATTTATATAAAATATCATATGATTAGGGATCGGCTTTGTTAGTTAATGTTAGTTAATACAAAAGTGCTCCTACCTATGATCAGGGAACAGCAATATGATATCATACGATGTCTACAGTCGGTCTAGGCTAAAGTTATAATTTATATAAAATATCATATGATTAGGGATCGGCTTTGTTAGTTAATGTTAGTTAATACAAAAGTGCTCCTACCTATGATCAGGGAACAGCAATATGATATCATGTCAGCCTATGATATCATGAAATGCCTGCAGTCGGTGTAGACTAAAGTTATAATTTATATACAATATCATATGATGCAGTTTGTATGATATCATATGATATCATACTCGCCTTTGGTCAATATCATATGATATGCCAGTCCCCACCTGTGGTACATCCAGATCATCGAGCTCTCGTCCTTGGGGCTCTTACCTACCCACTGTTTAATTGTCGTGGCTGGCATGCAGCGATGGAATGGCGACATCTGATCGGGAAAACAGTTGTCCCTACCTTGCCCCTACCATTTCCCAGCTAAGGCACATCCAGACCACTCAACCATGCCGCTACCGTGACCTGCCTATGGTACATCCAGACCACTCAACCATGCCGCTACCGTGACCTGCCTATGGTACATCCAGACCACTCAACCATGCCGCTACCGTGACCTGCCTATGGTACATCCAGACCACTCAACCATGCCGCTACCGTGACCTGCCTATGGTACATCCAGACCACTCAACCATGCCGCTACCGTGACATGTTTATGGTACATCCAGACCACTCAACCATGCCGCTACCGTGACCTGTTTATGGTACATCCAGACCACTCAACCATGCCGCTACCGTGACCTGCCTGTGGTACATCCAGACCACTCAACCATGCCGCTACCGTGACCTGCCTATGGTACATCCAGACCACTCAACCATGCCGCTACTGTGACCTGCCTATGGTACATCCAGACCACTCAACCATGCCGCTACCGTGACCTGCCTATGGTACATCCAGACCACTCAACCATGCCGCTACCGTGACCTGCCTATGGTACATCAAGACCACTCAACCATGCCGCTACCGTGACCTGCCTATGGTACATCCAGACCACTCAACCATGCCGCTACCGTGACCTGCCTATGGTACATCCTGACCACTCAACCATGCCGCTACCGTGGCCTGCCTATGGTACATCCAGACCACTCAACCATGCCGCTACCGTGACCTGCCTATGGTACATCCAGACCACTCAACCATGCCGCTACCGTGACCTGTTTATGGTACATCCAGACCACTCAACCATGCCGCTACCGTGACCTGCCTATGGTACATCCAGACCACTCAACCATGCCGCTACCGTGACCTGCCTATGGTACATCCAGACCACTCAACCATGCCGCTACCGTGACCTGCCTATGGTACATCCAGACCACTCAACCATGCCCCTACCGTGACCTGCCTATGGTACATCCAGACCACTCAACCATGCCGCTACCGTGACCTGTTTATGGTACATCCAGACCACTCAACCATGCCGCTACCGTGACCTGTTTATGGTACATCCAGACCACTGAACCATGCCGCTACCGTGACCTGCCTATGGTACATCCAGACCACTCAACCATGCCGCTACCGTGACCTGCCTATGGTACATCCAGACCACTCAACCATGCCGCTACCGTGACCTGCCTATGGTACATCCAGACCACTCAACCATGCCGCTACCGTGACCTGCCTATGGTACATCCAGACCACTCAACCATGCCGCTACTGTGACCTGCCTATGGTACATCCAGACCACTCAACCATGCCGCTACCGTGACCTGCCTATGGTACATCCAGACCACTCAACCATGCCGCTACCGTGACCTGCCTATGGTACATCCAGACCACTCAACCATGCCACTACCGTGCCGTTACCTACCTGTGGTACATCCAGATCATTGAGCTCTCGTCCTTGGGGCCAGGGCCGGCGCGGTCAGGCACATGCCACTCGTACGTCCACTCCTCCCCGGGAGGTACGGCATCGTTCTTCTTCTCCTCCACGGGTGTGCCGTCGTTGTAGGGCGCGCCCTCGCTGCTCTTGTTGTAGATCACTCCGTGCGGGTGGAGGGTGGCTGGGACCTCCAGGTTGTTCCTGAAGTGGATCAGGATCACGTCGCCCACCTTGGCTCGGATGGTGGGTCCAAGAAGTCCTAAATAGGCCTCCTCGATGGGGCGCTCCTTGATTGTGGTGAAGGTGGCGTCGGGTTTATAAAACGTCAGGATTTTGTAATTTTCCACCCTTCGAACAGAGTCATCTATGGATTTGTACTTCAGTCTTGAAGTTTGCATTCTTCTAGCTTTTCGGATAACACGGTAGAATTTTGTAATCTTCCACCCTTCGAACAGAGTCTTCTATGGATTTGTACGTCAGTCTTGAAGTTTGCATTCTTCTAGCTTTTGGGATAAAACGGCAGAATTTTGCAATCTTCCACCCTTCGAACAGAGTCATCTATGGTTTTGTACTTGGAAACCCGAGGACGTGGACACGGTGGTTTTGGCGGAAGGTATTCTTTATGCTCATCTGGAAAGGTAGTTCCACTTGGTGATCCACCTACGGCATGTGCGCAAATTAGCGAAAATAAAGATAAAGAACAATGTGATTTAACAAACCTTCCATTGGGTGCAATAGGAACTGTACTAACGTTTTTAAAACCACATGAGATTGGATTGTTGAAAGAAGCAGTCTCCGGAAAACCCTCTCCTCTTTTGGTCTCGGATACATTTTGTAATATGAAGGATAGTTTGACAGGGTTTAGGGTTTAGGAAGTTTGCATTCTTCTAGCTTTTGGGATAAAACAGCAGAATTTTGGAGAAAGAAAGAAACATTGAGTTTCTGGCTGCAATATGCACAGGCGTGGTTTTTTGTAAGTCAGAAACATTAAGTATCTGGCAGCGCGATACCCAGGTGTTGAATTTGGCGAGGCAGATACATATGCCCAATAAGTATCTGGCAGGCGCGATATTACTTACATTGGGTAAAATAAAAATCCGGCAGCATCCTTATAAGAAGGTCTCACATTCTCGGGATATAGTCTCCACCAGACCCCTGTAAGGAGAAAGTCTCGTTTTCACAGGAGGAAGAATATTGTGCACTTTTTAACTCAATACTAGTAACAAATGCGAGTTACCCTTGTAACAACCAGTGGCAACACATCTTGGTCACGATAGTAAAAAGGTAATGATAACGCCTGGTGGGGCGTGGTGTTAAGGGAGCCCGTCGTACGCGGGCGGGGAGCAGTCTCCTACCTCAACTGGACAAGCTACCATCGCGGTTGACGACGACCTGCAACGATAGTAATAATACCCTACCAACAGATCCTAGTTACCCTAGTAACAAACCCTGTCGTTTTGGGAGATTGGGAGGGATGAGAAGCGACAAGCTCTTTACAGAAGATAGCATCAATCACAACGTGGGTGAATGATGATGGAGATTGCGACAGTACATCAGGGTACTGTTGTGACAGTGCACGTGCCCTAGCTGGCAGCGGCACTACAGTGAGCACGCCAGGGTGGGGAACCCGCGTGCTCTAAGTCACTCTAGAGAAGGCATTACATTACATAACTTGTTCAAGTCTACTTGACACCGCGAGGGTGTATGAGACTCTGTGCTTTAAACAAAAATAAAAAGCACCCACAAAGCAAAAAACCCCAGTCTCCGACATGGGCCCCATGATGCCCGTCCTCTCTTAAGCCACGATGCTGATGGCAGCCATCCTGCCAGCCTCCACATGGTCGTGCACCTTGCACCAGAAGGGCCAGTCTCCCACCTGGGAGGCAGTCATGTCCAGCACACGCAACTGGTCACTGGTCGTACATGGTTGGTAGGCTTCCTCTTCATGCCACGATGCTGATAGCAGCCATCATTCCAGCCTCCACATGGTCGTGCACCTGGCACCAGAAGGGCCAGTCTCCCACCTGGGAGGCAGTCATGTCCAGCACACGCAACTGGTCACTGGTCGTACATGGTTGGTAGGCTTCCTCTTTATGCCACGATGCTGATAGCAGCCATCATTCCAGCCTCCACATGGTCGTGCACCTGGCACCAGAAGGGCCAGTCTCCAACCTGTGAGGCGGTCATGTCCAGCACGCGTGCCTGGTAGGGGACCAGGGGATGGTGGCGTCAGGGCCCATGTTGTTCTCGAACAGCTGGCCAGTGAAGAAGGGGCTGTGGGAGCCCTCCTCCGAGCCAATGGACAAAAAAACCCATCTGATCTTGCTGCCCAGGCGGAAGGTGGGTTGGGCATGGTGCAGTACATGAAGCCGTTGATCCCGTGCTGCATGTTGGACTCCTCGAAGACCTCCGGGTCGAAGGTTTCGATGAGTGCGGGGTTCATGCCGGCTGCAATCATGCTCTGGTTGAGCAAGGGGCTAGCGTTTTCGTTGAACACTTCCCAGAGGAGGGGGACCACGTGGTCAACGCCCTCCGGGAGGAGTAGCTGTGCGTTGTTGGTGGCGTCGGAGGTGGAGAAGGTGCCCTGGCGGCCGATGTGGACCAGCCCCACCAGGCCGAGCTGCTGGTGCGCGGCGGGGGTCAACAGTGGAGGAGTAGCCAAAGGCGATGGAGGAAAGGTCGTTGGGGCTGGGTCCGGCGGAATCGGGCACAAACCACCTGCAGGGGTGAGGGCGGGGTTGTTTGAGGGAGGGGAAGCAGGGGGGTTTATTTTGAGGGGAGGTGGAGGGGAGTTTGTTGTTTGAGGGGAGGGGAAGCAGGGGGTTTATTTGAGGGGAGGTGGAGGGGAGTTTGTTGTTTGAGGGGGGATGGAGGGAGGGGGTTGTTGTTTGAGGGAGGTGGAGCGAAAGGGGGGGGGCATATAAAAAGTGGTTGTACCAGTTTTTGAGTGGCTCGGAAGCTTGGGGACATCCAGAAATAAATACTCAACAACATCGAGGAAGATAACCAAGAGCAGATACCCCCCACACCCACCCAAAAAGATGACGCCTGGAGGGACGTGGTGTTAAGGGGACCCTCCCGTACGCCGCCGCTGGGAAAAGTCACCATGGCAGACATAGTAAGTGTAACCCTCCAGGTGGTAGGGACCCCAACATCCACCCCCTTCACCACCACCAGCATTGAGCCTACCGGTATGTGACGGGGGTTCCCGGCTCGAAGCTACGCTCTCATCCCCATCGTGGGTGGCAGACATAGTAAGTGTCACCATCCAGGTGGTAGGGACCCCCCCACCCCCTACAACCACCACCACCACTGACCACCAGCATTGAGCCTACCTGTATGTATACGTGGTAGGACCCCCCCCACCCCCTACAACCACCACCACCACCACTGAGCACTAGGATTGAGCCTACCTGTATGTATAGGTGGTTCCAGCCTCGACAGCTCCGCTCTCATCCCCATCGTGCCAGGTTCACCGCAAAGTCAAGCGCGTTCTTGAACACAACCACGATGGTAGCACCAACCTCCGCACTGATCAGCGGACCCAATGCCACCCTCCGGGCAGTAGGGACCTCCCCCCCCACACCACCACCACCACCCTCTGGGCAGTAGGGACCCCCCCCACCACCACCACCCTCCGGGCAGTAGGGACGACCTCCCACACAACCACCACCACCACCCTCCGAGCAGTAGGGACCCCCCCACCACCACCACCCTCTGGGCAGTAGGGACCCCCCCCCCCACCACCACCACCCCTCCGGGCAGTAGGGACCCCCCCCCACCCCCCCACCCTCCGGGCAGTAGGGACCCCCCCCACCCCCCCCCACCCCCCACACACACACACCACCCTCCGGGCAGTAGGGACCCCCCCCCCCCCCCCACACACACACACACCACCCTCCGGGCAGTAGGGACCCCCCCCCCCACACACCACCACCACCACACCACACACACCACCACCGACCACCAGCATTGAGCCTACCTGTATGTGACAGGGATACCAGGCTCGACAGCTACGCTCTCATCCCCATCGCAGGTAGCAGACAGTATGTGTCACCATCCAGGTGGTAGGGACCCCCCCCTCCCCCCCCCCCCCCCTACAACCGCCACCACCACCACTGACCACCAGCATTGAGCCTACCTGTATGTGACAGGGTTCCAGGCTCGACAGCTACGCTTTCATCCCCATCGTGGGTGGCAGACATGGTAAGTGTCACCATCCAGGTGGTAGGGACCCCCCCCCCCCCCCCCTACAACCACCACCACCACTGACCATCAGCATTGAACCTACCTGTATGTATAGTTGGTTCCAGGCTCGACAGCTCCGCTCTCATCCCTGTCGTGGAGCAAACCGCCCCCGGGTGCCAGGTTCACCGCGAAGTCAAGCGCGTTCTTGAACACAACCACGATGTTGTCGCCCACCTCCGCACTGATCAGCGGACCTAGCATGCCCTGGTAGTCGGGCATGGTGGTGCGAGTCCTGAATGTCTGGTCGGTGTACTGCCTGTAGAAAGCCTTCTGGTACTTCGAGCCGATAAACTCTCCGGGAACAGATGTCATGAAGATGTCCCACTTGAAGGAATAGTCGCGTAGGGTGCACTTGGTGTACTCCTTCCCAGCTGTGGAGGTGGGTGAGGTGGTTGGGTGAGGTGGTTGGGTGTGGTGGTGGGTGAGATTCCACAGGACAGAGAGGTTGCGTAGGGTGCACTTGGTGAACTCCTCCCCAGCTGTGGAGGGTGGGTGAGGTGGTTGGATGTGGTGGTGGGTGAGGTGAGTGGGTGCGGTGGGTGGGTGAGATTTCCACAGGGACAGACAGATCCTGCACTCCACACTCGAGAACAGACACCACAAGTTGCACCAAAAGAAAACCCACACCACAAGAAATCCCTGATGCCCACCTGAGTAATCCCACTAGGTGCGCGTGCGGCCGGTGGGGGTGCCGGGGTATTAGCATTTGTACTCCAAGGCTTATATTACAAGACCCCTGGCCTTATCGCTGTTCAAGCGTCGAAACAAAATAAGACCTGCTTCCCACCTGAGTAATCCCACTCCTCCTGCTGCGCCTGGATGTAGTAGGTGCGGGTGCGGCCGGTGGGGGGTGCCCGGGTTGATGTCGGCGTTCTCAAAGGACGTTGTTAGGAGGCGGCCATGCCCGCGATGTAGTGGTCTTGCACGCCGCACTCGATCTCGTAGTGGCCAGGGCTGGAGAGAGACAGCTTGACTGTCTTCATGGAGCCTGCGACTAACTGGAGGGACTCGGCTCGTTCGTCTTTGGGTGAGGAACGAGCCTCCGCCACCCAGGTTGGGTGCGTGCATGTCCGTCTCATCGCCGAGGGTCATGATGTGGAAGCGCACGTTGCTGCCGGCGAGGATGTTGGGGGCAGGCATGTTGCAGTACATGAAGAAGTTGACCGAGTGGTGGAGCGAGCTGGTGAGGAATTCCTGAATGGATTGGGGGGTGAGGAGGGTGTACGTGTGTGTGTGGCGCCAGCATGTTACAGTACATGAAGGAAGTTGACAGAGTGGTGGACCGAGCTGGTGAGGATTTCCTGAATTGATTGGAAGGTGAGGAGGGTGGGGGGTGAGGAGGGTGTACCTATGTGTGTGGGGCCGGCATGTTACAGTACATGAAGAAGTTGACCGAGTGGTGTAGCGAGCTGGTGCGGAATTCCTGAATTATATGAGTGGTGAGGAGCTGGTGAGGTGGTGAATTGAAAGTGGTGTGGTGAGGTGAGGTGGTGAGGTGTGGTGAGCTGGTAAATTGAAAGTGGTGGTGGTGGTGGTGTGTGTGTGTGGGGGGGGGGGGGGGGGGGGAGTTTGAATGGATGGCAGGAGTTGTGGAGTAGGTCAAAAAAGTAGACATGCCATGATCATACCTCATCCTCATATAGCCTGGGTGCCGTTCACATAGGGAAGGTACCATTCAATGTTCTCAGCGCTGTTGAAGTGCTGGTAGTGATGGTGATGGTTGTGGTGTGTGGGGGGTTGAATGGACGCCAGGAGTGGTGGAGTAGGTCAACAAGTAGACATGCCATGAACATACCTCATCCTCGTTCAGAGCTTGGGTGCCGTTGACCCAAGAAAGGAACCGCTCAATGTTCTCATCACCGTAAAAGCGCTGGTGGTGATGGTGGTGGTGGTGATGGTGGTGATGATGATCGTGGTGGTGTAATGGGTGGGGGAGTTGAATGGACGCCGGGGAGTTGTGGAGTAGGTCAACACGTAGACATGCCATGAACATACCACATCCTCGTACAGAGCTTGGGTGTCGTTAACCCAAGGAAGGAACCGCTCAATGTTCTCATCGATGTAAAAGCTAACAGTCTCATCAACTTTGGAGAAGAAGATGATCAGCTCCACGTCAACATCAAGCGGCACGCCTTTCTCGTTCACAGGTGTGTCTGCACCGGTGATGATGATTGCCCCCACAAGACCAGCCAGGTGTCACGCGTCTCATCTGCATGGCTGCGGTAGCAGGAAAAGTAGGGGGGAGCTGGTCAGCACTTGGTTTTAGGTGGTTTAGTTTAGGTGGCTAAGGATTGAAGTGTGTCTGCCCTGGTGATGACGATCGTCCCCACAAGGCCTGCCCAGGTGTCAGCTCTTGGGTTTAGGTGGTTAAGGTTAGGTGGTTTGGGTTTAGGTATCCTTCGACTCTGCATCTGCATGGCTGGGGTAGCGGGATAAGTAGGGGGAAGCTGGGCAGTGCTTGGTTAATCCGCACTAAGCTGGTCAGATGTTGGGCTATGGTGTATACAGGATTTAAGTGTGTGTCTTCGTGATGATGATGGCTCCCACAAGGCTGGCGCCGGTGTCACGCGTCTCATCTGCATGGCTGGGGTAGCGGGAATAGTAGGGGGAAGCTGGTCAGCACTTAGCTGGCCAGAACTTGGGTTTAGGTGGTTCAGGCATTCTGCACTTAGCGCTCCGCAGGGGTAGGGGGGCACGTCGCACTTGGGTCGCAGAGTCACTAAATTTGCGACGCGTCGCACAATGACCAGCTTCCACCTAATTGTCCTAATTCATCGGGAAGTCGGTCGGACAGACAACGGATCGACCCGGGGGTCTCCCACCCCCCAATAGGGAGGACTCTGACAAAAAAAAGTGCTCCAACCTATGATTGGGGAACAGCAATATGATATCATACGATGTCTACAGTCGGTCTAGGCTAAAGTTATAATTTATATAAAATATCATATGATTAGGGATCGGCTTTGTTAGTTAATGTTAGTTAATACAAAAGTGCTCCTACCTATGATCAGGGAACAGCAATATGATATCATACGATGTCTACAGTCGGTCTAGGCTAAAGTTATAATTTATATAAAATATCATATGATTAGGGATCGGCTTTGTTAGTTAATGTTAGTTAATACAAAAGTGCTCCTACCTATGATCAGGGAACAGCAATATGATATCATGTCAGCCTATGATATCATGAAATGCCTGCAGTCGGTGTAGACTAAAGTTATAATTTATATACAATATCATATGATGCAGTTTGTATGATATCATATGATATCATACTCGCCTTTGGTCAATATCATATGATATGCCAGTCCCCACCTGTGGTACATCCAGATCATCGAGCTCTCGTCCTTGGGGCTCTTACCTACCCACTGTTTAATTGTCGTGGCTGGCATGCAGCGATGGAATGGCGACATCTGATCGGGAAAAACAGTGTCCCTACCTTGCCCCTACCATTTCCCAGCTAAGGCACATCCAGACCACTCAACCATGCCGCTACCGTGACCTGCCTATGGTACATCCAGACCACTCAACCATGCCGCTACCGTGACCTGCCTATGGTACATCCAGACCACTCAACCATGCCGCTACCGTGACCTGCCTATGGTACATCCAGACCACTCAACCATGCCGCTACCGTGACCTGCCTATGGTACATCCAGACCACTCAACCATGCCGCTACCGTGACATGTTTATGGTACATCCAGACCACTCAACCATGCCGCTACCGTGACCTGTTTATGGTACATCCAGACCACTCAACCATGCCGCTACCGTGACCTGCCTGTGGTACATCCAGACCACTCAACCATGCCGCTACCGTGACCTGCCTATGGTACATCCAGACCACTCAACCATGCCGCTACTGTGACCTGCCTATGGTACATCCAGACCACTCAACCATGCCGCTACCGTGACCTGCCTATGGTACATCCAGACCACTCAACCATGCCGCTACCGTGACCTGCCTATGGTACATCAAGACCACTCAACCATGCCGCTACCGTGACCTGCCTATGGTACATCCAGACCACTCAACCATGCCGCTACCGTGACCTGCCTATGGTACATCCTGACCACTCAACCATGCCGCTACCGTGGCCTGCCTATGGTACATCCAGACCACTCAACCATGCCGCTACCGTGACCTGCCTATGGTACATCCAGACCACTCAACCATGCCGCTACCGTGACCTGCCTATGGTACATCCAGACCACTCAACCATGCCGCTACCGTGACCTGCCTATGGTACATCCAGACCACTCAACCATGCCGCTACCGTGACCTGCCTATGGTACATCCAGACCACTCAACCATGCCGCTACCGTGACCTGCCTATGGTACATCCAGACCACTCAACCATGCCGCTACCGTGACCTGTTTATGGTACATCCAGACCACTGAACCATGCCGCTACCGTGACCTGCCTATGGTACATCCAGACCACTCAACCATGCCGCTACCGTGACCTGCCTATGGTACATCCAGACCACTCAACCATGCCGCTACCGTGACCTGCCTATGGTACATCCAGACCACTCAACCATGCCGCTACCGTGACCTGCCTATGGTACATCCAGACCACTCAACCATGCCGCTACTGTGACCTGCCTATGGTACATCCAGACCACTCAACCATGCCGCTACCGTGACCTGCCTATGGTACATCCAGACCACTCAACCATGCCGCTACCGTGACCTGCCTATGGTACATCCAGACCACTCAACCATGCCACTACCGTGCCGTTACCTACCTGTGGTACATCCAGATCATTGAGCTCTCGTCCTTGGGGCCAGGGCCGGCGCGGTCAGGCACATGCCACTCGTACGTCCACTCCTCCCCGGGAGGTACGGCATCGTTCTTCTTCTCCTCCACGGGTGTGCCGTCGTTGTAGGGCGCGCCCTCGCTGCTCTTGTTGTAGATCACTCCGTGCGGGTGGAGGGTGGCTGGGACCTCCAGGTTGTTCCTGAAGTGGATCAGGATCACGTCGCCCACCTTGGCTCGGATGGTGGGTCCAAGAAGTCCTAAATAGGCCTCCTCGATGGGGCGCTCCTTGATTGTGGTGAAGGTGGCGTCGGTGTACTCCCTGAACTGGGCCTTCAGATACTGGCTGCCGATTTTCACACCCTCGGAATCGCCCACGTACATCAACGCTTCCTCGGAAAATGGCTCCAGGGTACCCTGGTGGTTGCAACGGCTGCCGTTCTGCGGTGCGTAGTTCCACACCACCTTGTCAGCTGCGATGAACATCTCCACCACGTGGCCGTTCAGGTTGAGCTCTGGCTTGGGGCCAATCACTTCGTATGTGCCCACCATGCCCTTGTCCAAGTGGGTGTTGACGTGGCAGTGAAAGAGCCACTTGCCGGGGTTGTCGTTGGACATCTCAGCGGTGGTGGAGGTGCCTGGCAGACCCATGAACTGATCCATATGGTGGCCGAAGTGTTTGAGGGTGTTGCCGTGCCAATGGAAGTTATGCAGACCGTTCTCAGATCCGATGGAGCCGATGTGCCACTGGACCCTGGCGTGAAATAGTGGTGAGGGCAGAGATTAGACGAGGCGCACATTACCGTTTTAAGTATTATGAATATGATGGGGAATGCGGATAGTGGTGGCCAAAGCGTTTAATGGTGCTGTCGCGCCAATGGAAGTAATGCGAACCATTCTAGGATCATGGAGCCGATGTGCCACTGGACCCTGGCGTGAAGCAGGGGTGAGGGTAGAGGGATTAGATGAGGCGCACACTCATTGTTTTAGTACACTATGAATATGGTGGGGAGTGCGAAATGTGGTGGCTGAAGGCTTTGAGGGTGTTCCTATGCTAAGGGAAGTTACACAGTATATTCTTTGAGCCGACGGGGTCAATGTGCTACTCGACCCTGGCGTGAAAGAGTTGTGAGGCTAGAGGGATTAGGCGGGGTATATATCACAGTTTTATCCTTATTATCATTTAAAGTATGATGGGGGGGAGGGGGGGGGGGGGGGCGGCTTTCAGGGTGTTGCAGTGCCAGTGGTGGTTCTGCTAAACAATCAGCTGACTAAGCCTTTGTGCCACTGGACCCTGGCGTGAAACAGTGGTGAGGGTAGAGGGATTATACGAGGCGCACAATAAACGTTTTACTACCCTATGCATATGATGAGTGTGAAAAGGGGTGGCCGAAGTCCTTGAGAGTGTTGCCGTCATTTAATTTTGTTATATTTATATTGTTTTCACTGTTTAGGATTTCACAGTTCTATATGTCTGTTTATATATGTATGGATTAGGGCTTCATCATCCACACCCCACCACCCCATCACCACAACTCACCACCAACTTCTTAACACTACCACCACTCACCACCACAACACTACCACCACCTCATCAACACTACCACCACTACTCATCAGTGCACTTACTTCTCTCCCACGTAGCTCCTCAGTCCATTCAGGTTGCACCAGGCGAAGCCATTGATAGTGTAACGGTTGACGTTCCATTCGCTGTTGACGTACGCCTCGGCATTGACGTAGTTCAAGTTACTCTCAAGCTCAAAGTAGATCTGATTAAGGGTGATGGAGAGAGGGGTGGTGAAGGGTGGAGGGAGGGGAGGCATTGATGCAGTTCAAGTAACTCTCAAGCTCAAAGTATATCTGGTTAAGGGTGGTGGAGGGAGTGGGGGTGAAGGGTGGAGGGAGGGGAGGTGAAGGGTGGAGGGAGGGGAGGCATTGATGCAGTTCAAGTAACTCTCAAGTTCTAAGTAGATCTGGTTAAGGGTGGTGGAGGGAGAGGGGGTGAAGGGTGGAGGGAGTGGGGCGAAGGGTGGAGGGAGGGGAGGTGAAGGGTGGAGGAGGGGGGAGGGAGGGGAGGTGAAGGGTGGTGGGAGGGGAGGTTAAGGGCGGAGGGAGGGGAGGGGAAGGGTGGAGGGAGGAGAGGCATTGATGTAGGTCAAGATACTCTCAAGCTCAAAGTTGATCTGGTTAAGGGCGGTGGAGAGAGGGGTGGTGAAGGGTGGAGGGAGGGGAGGTGAAGGGTGGAGGGAGGGGAAGTTAAGGGTGAAGGTGAAGGCAGGGGTGTGTGAGGGGTGGAGGCATGGGGGATGGGTGGGGGGAGTGGTGGCGACGGGTGGAGGGAGGGGAGGTGAAGGGTGGAGGGAGGGGAGGTAAAGGGTGAAGGTGGAGGGGGGATGAAGGGTGGAGGGAGGGGGGCGTGAAGGGTGGAGGGTGGAGGAAGAGAAGGTGAAGGGTGAAGGAGGGGAGGTAAAGGGTGAAGGTGGAGGCAGGGGGGGTGAAGGGTGGAGGGAGTGGGAGTGAAGGGTGGAGGCATGGGGGATGGGTGGAGGGAGTGGGGGTGAAGGGTGGAGGCATGGGGGGTGGGTGGAGGGAGTGGGGGTGGAGGCATGGGGAATGGGTGGAGGGAGTGGGGGTGAAGGGAGGAGGCATGTGGGATGGGTAGAGGGAGTGGGGGTGGAGGCATGGGGAATGGGTGGAGGGAGTGGGGGTGAAGGGTGGAGGCATGTGGGATGGGTGGAGGGAGTGATGGTGAAGGGTGGAGGTAGGGGAGGTAAATGGTGGAAGGTGGGGGTGAAGTATGGGGGAGTGGGGGTGAAGGGTAAAGGCATGGGGGATGGGTGGAGGGAGTGGGGGTGAAGGGCGAAGGTGGAGGCAGGGGGGGGGTGAAGGGTGGAGGGAGTGGGGGAGAAGGGTGGAGGCATGGGGGATGGGTGGAGGGAGTGGGAGTGGGGGTGAAGGTAGAGGGGGGGGAGGTGAAGGGTGGACGGAGGGGAGGTAAAGGGTGGAGGTGGGGGCAGGGAGGGGTGAAGGGTGATGAAAGTGAAGGGTGGAGGCATGGGGGATAGGTGGAGGGAGTGGGGGTGAAGGGCGGAGGGAAGGGAGGTGAAGGGTGGAAGGTGGGGGCAGGGGGGGGTAAAGGGTAAAGGGAGTGGGGTGAAGGGTGGAGGCATAGGGGATGGGTGGAGGGAGTGGGGGTGAAGGGCGGAGGGAAGGGAGGTGAAGGGTGGAAGGAGGGGAGGTAAAGGGTGGAAGGTGGGGGCAGGGGGGGGGTAAAGGGTGAAGGGAGTGTAGGGAGTGGGGTGAAGGGTGGAGGCATAGGGGATGGGTGAAGGGAGTGGGGGCAAAGGGCGGAGGGAAGGGAGGTGAAGGGTGGAAGGAGGGGAGGTAAAGGGTGGAAGGTGGGGGCAGGGGGGGGTAAAGGGTGAAGAAAGTGGGGGCGAAGGGTGGAGGCATAGGGGATGGGTGGAGGGAGAGGAGGTGAAAGGAGGAGGGAGGAAATAAACAGTGCTCCTCACCTGAAACACAGAGACGAAGGTGCGGTCAATGCCCTTTGGGGTTCCATCGGGGTTTGCTTCCCCCTTGCGAGATACGATCATAGCCCCAACCAGTCCAGTGTTGTCGTTTGTGGTGGGGTTGATGGTGGAGTGGTAGAAATACATCTTTGAGTTCTCATCAGCACCGGCCTCAGGACCCGCATCGTCGAAAATCTTGAGGCGGTACGAGACGGTACGGTTGACTCCAACCTCGGTCAGCAGCCCGTCCATTGATGTCCACATTGCGCCGTTGGGCTCAAAGTTGATGGCAAAGGGCAAGCTATTGCGCAGGTGGATGGTGACAGAGTCGCCTGCCTCCACGAACAGAGTAGGGCCTGCGCAGATGAGCACATGGTGGGTGAGTGGATGGTCATGGTTAGGGGGTGGTCAGGATTGATGGGGAAGGGCAAGGTGTAGCGCGGGTGGATGATAACAGAGTAGGGCCTGCACATATGAGCACATGGTGGGTGGTCAATATATATATATATATATATATATATATATATATATATATATATATATCAACTGCCTTGTAATGGGCAGATGATAAGACTCCCCATTATTAGATATAACGGAAAATCTCAACACTGCACCATGGTTCCTCAGGTTGAATGCAAAGTGAACAAAACGGTGACTGGAACATACATTTTGATCACAGGTGGCAATCAAGATGAAGCGCTGCAACAGGTAGAATGAACAAAGCATGATTTGCTTTTAAAACACCTGTAAGTGAAGCATACCTCAGTTTTGCTCAACAAAAGGACAGCGGTATTACGGTATTGGACACCTGAAAGGGGTGGCTGCCTAGATGGTTGGTTTGGTTATTCCGTGGCTGGTGCTTCGGCTGATTTAGGTGACATGGGCTGTAACAAAACTATGGAAACCCACGTGAAGCTAACAGACATCTTGTTTGTGCGAACTGTCACTTAGTACAGGTCACTTAGCACAGTTTGGTGATTATAAGCGCTGTATAAACAGGATGCGTCCAAGTATGGTATGCGTCCAAGCATGGTTAGCGTCCAAGGTGCTTGTATCAATCAGGCCTGGTAGTGGTGTCTGCAGACGTAGGGTACGGTTCACCAACGGGCAACGGCCTTAGATAAGATGATGCCCCACACAGCCTCGGGTTGATGCCATAGCATTTTGCAAATGCCAATGCACATGCAAATGCAAACAGAATCAACCAAGGATTCCAGGCGCCCACTGTAGAAGATCTCGAAAGGAAGGTCCTCGAACTCGAAAGAAGTGGACAAGGTGCGTGGCATCGAGAAAAGCTCACGCAAGAGTAGCCCAACAGCTGCGTGCGCTACTAAATGAGGCGACCACCAGGTGTCCTCGGGTTACACATACAAGCATAAATCTCCCCCCCCACCCACCCACCCCACACACACACACCCCCCACACACACTGTAACTCACCGAGTTGGGACCCTGTTTGGGCTAAACCTTCCGCTGCCATGGACTCAAATCAGGGCCCCGCCCCCCAACCCCCCCGGGCTGGCCCTTCAAGCCGCTTACCCAAATCGCTACTAGGAGCCAAACCCAGAAAGACACCAAATCCCTTATCACTACCAGAAGACCCCCTTTCTGAAAGGAAAAAAAGCTCTGGCAACTCACCAAGTAATCCCTCATGTTCCCAGTCAGGTCCACGATCGACCTTGGTCTGCGGTCATGTGCAAGTTGGTTTGTAAATAAATAAATAATACGACATATTATGAGGCTTGAGGTTGAGGGGGCCAGACCATTTGCGTGCACTGTGGCCAACCACCAAAGTTGGGTTGGTAGGGTGGGCTGATTGGGTTTGTAGGCGATAAACTTTGTGGGCAAGGTTGTTAGGCTTGGCTTATTTTCAGGTAGCTCGTGAGTGGGGATGGTCAGTTGCAGGTGGCTGGTAAATTGGTTTCGTATAGATTGCAGGTGGCTGGTAAATTGGTTTCGTATAGTTTGGGCTGGTTTTGGTTGCAGGTGACTGGTAGGTTTGATTGGGGTGGGTCAGTTGTCAGGTGGTAAGGAAGGCAGAACAGGCTGGTGCAGGAAGCAGAATATTGGTTGGTCTTGGTTGAAGGTGGTGCATTGGTTAGGTATGTTTTCAGGTGATTGGGAACTCAGGACCAGGGTAGGACAGCGGTATTACGGTATTGGACACCTGAAAGGGGTGGCTGCCTAGATGGTTGGTTTGGTTATTCGGTGGTTGGTGCTTCGGCTGATTTAGGTGACATGGGCTGTAGCCGGCAGGTACGTCGGGTTGGCAAGTCGGAATTTGAAGAATTGTGGGCGCAGACTGGATGGAAGGGAACGAATCCCGGCTGTCATCATCTACTGCAAGAATACCCGACATCACCAGTAGAGCGCATCGATAACATAACCAGGGGCATCGGGCCATACTGTGAGGACTGGATAGATATCTTGGATAAATAAAACCCCGAAAGGGCCAGATTTTGAGGTCTAGATCCCGATAACGTTACCTCCGATTGGCATGAAATAATTGGGGATGGGATGGGATCAGACTCACCGAGAACGTCGCATCAGTGTATTGAACGTAGTGGCCCTTGTAGACGGTAGCCTCGACGTCGTTAGGATCGACGCTGAAGTTGGCCAACACCCCGTTGATACCCTCGTGGCAGACGTCGCCCTTGGGCGCGAAGGTCCAGTAGATGGGCTCGGCGGCGATGAACCAAGTTCGGTCTGTGATGATAACTACATTGGGCGGTCCATTCCTCTCTGCATCGATCGTCAAGCCAGCAGACACGCCAATGGCCACCAGGAGCAAGGCCAGTGTAAAAACAGTTATCCAGGTGCAAGCCCACAAAGCCTTCGTATTCCTAGGCGGGGGTACGATGTCACCGTTCTTTAGCCGGCGCAATTCGGACTCCTCAAGCTTCGAAAGCTTAGCATCCTCGCTGCTGTTCGAGCTATCCGAGGACCGCTCGACATCTTCCTTCATCACCAGCGGATCGATATTCGACATCAGAGTACAATTCAACGTCTTCCTTTCTGCTTTCTCAAATTCAACTCGATATTGAGCGGCAGTGAAACGATTAGAGCAACCAGAAGGGTCTGACGTGAACGAGCGCAGCAGCAACTTTACACCTGTCGGAACGTACGCGTGCTGGGCACACGCTCATTTTCGCTGTGTGCTTTTCGTGTGGCAATTCACCAGCGTGGCACTTTTGCTGTGCGCTTTTCGTGTGGCAAATCACCAGCGTGGCACGCGCTTGCGCGTGCGCCGTGCGCCCAGCCCGAGTTGAGTGAGCGATCATCTGCCTCGACATGCTTTAGGGAAATGTGGGCTCTGGTGCACTACCCACCACTGCCGATCTCTGAAGGGAGAATTCCGCCCAGAGGCATCCCAACAAGGCTTGGTAAGCCCAAAGCGCCTTGTGCCTAAACCCTAAACCCAATACCATGCGCGGATGCTGTCGTAGGAACTCGGCATGCTCCTAATATCCATGTGATTTGTCAGATTCGTTTACCAAGAAGCTGCAGACAGACCAGAAGACCAGGGGACAGGGAGGGGGAGAATGGTGACTGTACTACAGATCTGATCTGATAGACCGACTAGAAATTCCGACTGGTAAGCAGTCGCAGTCGCAGTCGCTTGCATGCGTGCATGTTGGGAAACCAAAGCCGAACGCGTGAACTTTCGTTTATATTCTTGCTGAAGCATTTGGATGCAGAGCAGAGCAGAGTACGGTGGCGACTGGCCGCGTCCAGACAGAGCAGCATCACCAGACTGCCAGAACAGCACGCACTGCACGCACACACACACACCCCTTCCCACGCGCAAGCGCATGCCCGAGGCACATGGCCCGTGCGCATGCCAGCGGGGCATGAATAGGGGCTGGTCGGGGCTGGCGGAGATTTATGAGCCACACTGATGGGATGGCGCAAGGCGCATGATGAGAAATAGTCAGGCAGGCATTAGTCTTATATGCCTGCCTATCTAGACAGATAGGCATGCATTAGTCACATAGGTATACCACCATGTTTCGCTTGACTATTGACCTTTTGTATGTTTTAAGCTTCAGTAGCTTACCAGTTGTGAGCATAAGTTTTGACGTCTCACAAAACAGATGTGTCCTTTGCTTCGGTTTGACAATTTTTAATGGAAAGCACGTCACCAAACTACATCCTTCACTCGAAGCACCAAATGAACTGAGTCGTTAGAATGTTTTTTTCTGGTTTACAGTGGCGTGGGGGCTGGGGAGAGGGCAATCAACCCAGCATCCTCAAAAACACTGCTCTGATATTTTGGCTTCATATTCAAAAGCAAAATCTACATTAAAAACCGCATGGTGTTTGTCCCGATAAATTTGAGAGTCTTAAAATACAAATTTAAGTAAAATCAGATGTAATCAAAACAACATAAAGGAGGGGCACACTTTCGGCCAAATGTGTTCATGCGTTAGGTGGCAGATAAAACAATCCCCACTGTACGTAAAACAGTGCAGGGTAGCCCAGTTAGGCTAAACAGACTTGCCAAACCTCCAATAATAAAGATTACCACAGCTTCGCAGAAGAGGCTGGTCAGAAAACACACCTGATGATGAATTTCTGCAAAAACTGATTGGCTGTGGCTAGGCAAGATGCAAGACCCCTTAACGAGTTCCACACTTCATGCCGGACACTTCAGCTGAACAGAGACAGCAACAACTAAGACGACAACTACAAAAACAACACAGAGTCTGTCGACAGATGCCTGCAAAAGAAACTTTGCAAACAACTTCTCTGCAAAACAAAAAAAATCCTTGCTTTGATAAAGGATTCTGCAGTGCCACACTGTTTTTCTTCTCGGCTACTAGCTTCTAGGCAGCTCCCTGAGCCAGCCACTGTGCTAAGTCTCAAAAATCCAGCAGCGCTAGAAAGCTGATTAAGTCAGCTTCAAGGTGCACTAGGTTGCTTTAGGGTTGGCTGGTTAGCGAGCCAGGGGAGCTGCCTAGAAGCTGCTGCTCGTAGCCCCTAAGTAAAACAGTGCAGTGCTAACAACAGGCGTGACGTGTAATGGAGCAAGAGGGTTGTTGTTGGACTTCTATTGGGCATCAGAGGCACGAGTGGGTAACGGCCGTTCATGCGCCAGTCAAAGAACTATACATGGCCAACAACAGTGCACGGTGTACGGGTCTGACTTATTATCTTATATGCTACGAGCTTGTAGGCAGCACCCCTAGATTGATGCCGCCAAATCGGAAGCAGCCTAGTGCATCAAGAAGACTGAATCAGCTTTCTACACCTGCCAAATCTTGGGGCATAGGCAGTAGTCAGTCCAGGAAGCTGTCTTCAGGCTGCTGCTCATAGCTAAAAACAAAGGCACTGGGAGCCCCCACTAAACGGCTTATTGTCGCTAGATGAAACTACCACACAGGTTATGGTTGGACTTATATTTAGTGTCTGGCAAACACACAGGGGTCCCATCATTTTTCTCTGGCCAGGCATCGTAACCAGGTTCAAACTGAGTGGTGAAGCCCTTCAGTTGATTCGTAACATTCAGCTGATCGCAAGTTCATATCCACCCCTTGGAAAACATCAGAACATATATATCAGAACATCAATATCCAGTTTGTAAGCCTCTTCTTCTAAGCAAGTTCTCGCTCATTAAATTGGCAATAACACAACATGCAAGAGAGTTGCATCACTCCAGCCTTGGGACCAATCCTCCAGGTTGAAGGTAGCGGCCATGCAACCAGGTTCGAGACAGGCACCAAGAATCCAGGCTCAAGTCAAGGAGCATGCAACCAGGTTCAAGATATAAATCAAGATACCAGATCGAAGGTGGGGAACATGCACACAGGTTCAAGACAGGGACCTAGTACCCAGGTCGAAGGCAGCGGCCATGTAACCGGAACCAAGAATTGCACAAGTAGGCACGGGCCTGCTCTTTGAACAGGGCTGGTCAGAAGAGGGCGTATTCATCTTTCCCCAGAGGGATATAACCAATGACCTACTGACTTCCGCCACAGGCTGTCCACTGTTTTTCTTTTCGGCTACATGCAGCAGCTTTGAGGCAGCTCCCTAGGCCAGCCACTGGACTAAGCCCCCAAATTCTAGCAGTGCTGGAAAACTGTCTCAGGCAGCTTCAGGGTGCACAAGGTTGCTACGGCTTTGGTGGAATAGCCAGCCAGAGGAGCTACCTAGAAGCTGGTAAGCGTAGTTGAAAACAAAATCAGAGGCCACATGCTGCCTGGCTTTATGTCTTACCCTCGACCACCATCCCCAATCGGAACCAGGGATTTCAAGCCCCCAGAGTGGGCTAGCTCGACCGCCTTTCCATTAGGCATCTCAATGCCTCCCATGGTTGTTGTTTTGACTGCCTCACTGCCTTCCTTGATCACCTCCTCGTTGCTCTTGTCTTCACCTGCATCAGGCTTGGCAACACAATTGCCGTCGCCTTTGCTCGGCTCTGCGGCCTTGTTCTGGCCAGAGGTGGTGGTGGTGCCACCAGTGCTGGCTGAGCGAGGGGTGGCCTGGGAGGGAGGGGTGGCAAGGTTGTCCTCTGGTGAAGCGCCAGCAGCTCGGCTGGCACGGCCTGCATCGCGCTTCTGCATCAGCCGGAACTTCTGCAGGTGGCTGGCAACATTTGCCCGCTCAAGCCCCTCCACGTTCATTTCCTGTGGGTAGGCGGGATAAGTATGGGGGGCGGTGAGGGAGAGATAGTGAATAGCTCAAGCCGGTCAGACGGTCATGCTCTTGGGATTTTATGTCTCTCAGCCAAGTTGTTTTGTTCCCATCTCAATTCGGGCATGCAGTTCAGGTGTTCAGACAACCAGGTTACCAGGCCTACCCTGAACCCAGTCCAGCAATGAAACCAACTCAGTGGCCGACAGTCATGCTCTTGGGATTTTATGTCTCTTAGTCAAGTTGTTTTAATGCCTTCTCAAATCAAGCATGCAGTTCAGGTGCCCAGACAACCAGGTAACTAGGCCTACCCTGAACCCAGTCCAGCAATCAAAGCATCAAAGTTACTTGCAACCATGACCTTGACATGTCTTTAAACTGTCTACAGCCATTTGCTTACGTTATGTACTCTGGAGTGTGGTGTGGTAGTATTCATGCAACCCATGTTTTACTCCGCCAGCAGGCGGTGAGCAGCCTGAAGGCTGATAGACCATGTAATAAAAAAAGCTGAAAGTAACTCACAACCATGATGCTCTTGGGATTTGATCCATCTGGGCCCAGATCTTTTATCGCTCTCTCAAATTGAGCATGCAGTTCACGTGCCAGACAACCAGGTTAACAGGCCTACCCTGAACCCTTTCCAGCAATCAAACCATCAAAGTAACTCACAGCAGGTTGTTTTTTAGGATAATTGGCCATCCCCGTTTAATCGCAATATTGGCTCAGGGGCCAATTGCCCAGAATCCAGAAAGCACAAAGATCACAGGGTTCCCAAATCCCTTGGAATTCAAGTCAAAAAATCAAATCGAAAGAGCAGATTCCAGAAGCGATGGGTTTTATCCCACAATGCGAAATTTTGCAGCTAAAAATACCCTGACTCACAACCATGATGCTCTTGGGATTTGATCTGTCTGGGCCCAGATCTTTTATTGCTCTCTCAAATCGAGCATGCAGTTCACGTGCCCAGACAACCAGGTTAACAGGCCTACCCTGAACCCCGTCCAGCAATCAAACCATCAAAGTTACTCACAACCATGATGCTCTTGGGGTTGGATCTATCTGGGCCCAGATCTTTTATCGCTCTCTCAAATCGAGCATGCAGTTCAGGTGTCCAGACGAGGCGAGGCTTCTTGGTGGCACGCAGTTCAGGATTCGCATCATACCTGAGGTAGTAGACAGGCAACGCATAGACAGGGTTAGACGAGGACAGAGATATACTATTACATTATCGGGTCGACTAGCTGGCTGATGCTGGAGGTAGGCTTCAAGTGTTCATCTTTACTGGGCGGCATGATGATGATTCCTAGTACTTCATTACTGCCGAAGACGGCGAGCAGCTAAATTGCTGGCTGGAGTCATGCTACAAAGTTTAAGTACACGTTACGGAGCAGCTACATCGAAACTGAGTTGTGAAACACAGTTCATCAGGGTCAGGAGGAGGGTGCAATGCTTGAGGGTGGACTCTCTGAACATGGGTGCCCTGGTGCCCATAGTACTTCTATTTAGGTGGAACAAGGGAACACATAGACAGGGTCAGGAGGAGGATGCAATGCTTGAGGGTGGACTTGCTGTACATGGGTGCCTTGGTGCCCGTAGTACTTTTATGAAGGTGGTACAAGGAGCACACAGACAGGGTCAAGAGGAGGATGCAATGCTGAAGGGTAGACTCTCTGTACTTGAATGACGTAGTGCCTGCAGTACTCCTATGTAGGTGGTACAAGGGGAACACATGGACAGGGTCAGGAGGGCGGTGCAATGCTGAAGGGTAGACTCTCTGTACTTTAATGACGTAGTGCCTGCAGTACTCCTATGTAGGTGGTACAAGGGGAACACATGGACAGGGTCAGGAGGACGGTGCAATGCTGAAGGGTAGAATCCCTGTACTTGATTGTCGTAGTGCCTGTA
The DNA here is from genome assembly GCA_022414725.1 of Microglena sp. YARC. NCBI lineage: Eukaryota > Viridiplantae > Chlorophyta > Chlorophyceae > Chlamydomonadales > Chlamydomonadaceae > Microglena > Microglena sp. YARC. Next base: position 45,090 of record JAJSRW010001772.1, read on the forward strand.
GTACTTCTACGCAGGTGGTACAGGGGGAACGCATGGACAGTGTCAAGAGGAGGGTGCAATGCTTGAGGGTGGAGTTTCTGTAATCAATTGTCGTAGTGCCTGTAGTGCTTACACGTAGGTGGAACAAGGGAACACATGGACAGTGTCAAGAGGAGGGTGGAATGCTTGAGGGTTGAGTTTCTGTACTCAATAGTTGTAGTGCCTGTAGTGCTTACACGTAGGTGGATTAGGAACACATGGACAGTGTGAAGAGGAGGGTGCAATGTTTGAGGGTAGACTCTGTGTACTTGATTGTCGAAGTGCTTGTAGTACTTCTACGTAGGTGGTACAAGGGGAACGCATGGACAGTGTCGAGAGGAGGGTGCAATGCTTGAGGGTAGAGTTTCTGTACTCAATTGTCGTAGTGCCTGTAGTGCTTACACGTAGGTGGAACAAGGGGAACGCATGGACAGTGTCAAGAGGAGGGTGCAATGCTTGAGAGTCCCGTTTTCGTATTTTTTTGAGGGTGGGGAGTTCTTGCATGCAGCCCCCCTACGAGCAGCCTCAAGGTTGACCTGAACACGCCGTTAAAATGTCTACAGCCCTGTGATTACCTTTTGTACTGAGTATGGTGTTGGAGTGCTTTTGCTACCAATGTTTACTCTGCCAGTACATTGTGGGCAGCCTGAAGGCTGTGGAACACGAATTAAAAATAAAAGAAGGTTGAAAGGCCTTGTAAACAAACCAACTTGAGGCAAGAGGGTGGGGTGCAATCAGACCAGTGTTTCTGTAAGCCCGATTTATTGCGCTTGCGCGATTCAAATTCTTCTCGCCGTTTTGGTCAATCGCACTCCGAGGTGTGGAATATGTTAACGGATTCCAGACGCTTGGGATTGAGCATCGCGCGTGCTTGATGCTTGATGTGTACGGATGTCAGCTTCGTAGCTTGGGCATCGCGCATGTCACCACTCAGACAGTCACCAGGTTGCCATGTGGCCACTGCCCAGGCCACCAGTAGCCATGTGGCCAGGAGTTCAATCCAAAACAAAACACGTAGGAAAAAAACATATTTGCAGATTCGCCCTATCTGGCGGTGGTGGACTTAGGAGATATTATCGCGGAGCTACATGTACAATGCGCATGACCATGTTTCCGCAATCCCGCAGCTATTAATGCTCCTAATTTACTGTTTACGATTAACAGCTCGAGAGACCTTTGAACGAAGAGGGAGATCGAGGTCATCTGGGTCATTCTGTCGGCAAGGCTTGGCTGTCGGTTAGAAAATTGCGCAGCCCGATATATCGTCCAGCCGCTGAGCGTGACAATGTTTTACCCTCCCCAAATTTTACACCTGAGCATCTCGCGTTCCAAAAAAATGTCAGCAATCTCAGGCCAAATTGTCAAGTTCGAGGTACTAAGATTGTACAAAGTGTTTCTAAAACCCAAATCCACATCGTCCACTGAATGCTATAAGAGTGATGATTTTTATGTTGGTGTCAGTGTTGAAGATGGTGTGCAGCCTATGCAAAGTTAAGGAACAAAACCAAGAATTGGTGGCCAAGAGATAGGGACAGAAAGCCCCATTAACCTCACCTTGGGTCAGATCCCTCGGGGTAAGCTCCTGGCATCTGCTGCGCATACATAGGCTGGTGAACATGGTGCATGGGATACATACTGCCGCCCATTCCTTGCATTTGAGGCGGGTATGAATATGGAGCACCTGCAAATGGAGCCAATGGGAGGGGTGCAAATACATTATTCTCTTGCATATGAATGTTAACACAAGCTGAACATGATACCAAAGTTCTTACTTCACTAGGCAAGCTAGGCAAGCTAGGATAGTGTGGACATCTAAGCGCGCAAGACTGCACAGGTTTGGTAAAAGTCGTATTGCTTGCAGCTAAATGATACAGATTAAGATTAAGTAGACTAGGAAAAGGACTGGAAGAATAACACGAGGAAATACTGCTGCCTAGTGGCAGAAGTTATGGTAGTAATACATGGTAGGATAAGACAAACCAAGAGATTGAAGCAGCCTGAAAGATGGAGCCATGTATCCAAGTTCAAGTTTACAATCTTGTTGGGCAAGGTTAGGGAGGCTTGGTCTAGAAGGCACAAGGTATGGTGTTCAAGTACAAGGTAAAGACAACAAGGAATAAGGCTTTAGACATGGTTAAGGCTGTTACCACGAAAAAGGTCACAGGCAGACACTTCACACATCCAGCCTCAGGACTTCAACTCACATTCAGCCATGCCCCTCATTTGGTAGGGATTGTTGGCGTACATCTGCATAGGCCCAGGGGAAAAATGCTTCTGTCCTTGGTGGGAGGGCATGAGTAAGCCGGGCATGAGGCCTGCGTTTGAATTAAGGCCGGGCTGTGATTGATGCCCAGGCCATGAGCCCCCGAGGTTCATGGGATCCATGAAGTTGCGCATTGTTGTTGGGATTTGCTGAGGTCCAAGCAGCATCTGCTGCTGCTGCTGCCATTGCTGTTGCTGCTGCTGTCCGGGCATAGGATGCTGAGACAATTGCCCTGGGAGCATTCCATTCATGTTGGGCATGAAAGTGAATTGGGAAGGATGCATTGGAATGGAGGCATGCTGCTGAGCTCCTGCTGGGAGGCGGTCTAGCTTGCCCATTGAGCCCAGCCCTTGAAGGGGATGAGGTTGCTGGACTGGCTGCTCCTGTCCTGGCCTCAGGGGCATCTGACCAAACTCTGGGTAGTTTGGAGAAACATGTACCTGCTGGGGCGAGATTTGAGGGCGCTCCGGTTGGAATGTCGGCATCCCTCCGTCTAGGTGGCACATAGAATTGCCTCCTCGAATCTGTTCAGCTGCAGTGTTAGAGAGTTGGGAGCGATTGAGCGCTCCTTCTGCAGATTGGTACACGGAGCCCGATCCTTGTTGTCTGTTCTGGTCAGTCGCAAAGGCAGGCGCAGGAGGCGTATTGGTAAGCGGGAGCATCCCGTGTTGCTGCATTAGTGGAATGGGATAAGCCAAGACCAAGGAGGTAGGTTGCGTGGGTTGGGTCAACGACCAAGCCCGTTCTCGATTTTGAAAAGACGCGCCATCACTGCCAGTTTCTCGTTTATCATTCCTCTGATCACCCTGCATTATGTAGGAAGCTGCCTGTAGCTGTATGCATGAAGAGATACTTCGCTCCTCAACAATCCTGGCGATGGCGGGGTGGGGAGGTCGCAGGTCGGGATGGACAGTATTATAAAAACGCGCCTGAAAGTCTACAAATGCCAGACAGAAGAGAAAGAAATCTGATACGATGCAATCTAAAGTGATTGCGGAAAGTCCGTAAAGGCACAGAGGGCCTCTGTACTGCAGCAGTACGGGACCGACAACGCTCACGCACCCTCCGACCATTCCAGCAATATACAGCAATATCCGATCTCTCCAAATCCCTATCCCAATCCCTATCCCAATCCCAATCTCAATATCAATTCCAGTAACAAAATCAGTGAAAATATCAATACCAATATCAAGACCAATCCCGATCTCGCCCAATCCCTCGCCAAGCGCATCTCCACCACATGCCTTTACATGACCCTCTCTACCTCCCCACCACCCATGGGTGCACCCAATCACCCACCTTCACCCTTGCCCTTACTTGAGTTTGACTGACTATATAACCCGGATTTTCGGAACTTCAAAATCAAAAGAATCCTGGATTCCCGAAACGTTTTCGCTTTAACTCCCTCTGGGCCCCCCAGTCAGGGTCCCGGGGCTGAAGCCCCAAGTTCCATCCGTGCCCCCCGTGTCTCTTTGTCTGTCGCTCTGTTTCTCTGTCTCTCTCCGTCTCTCCAGGAGCTGTTCGAACGATTCCGGCTACCTCCGCAACCAAACAATGGGCTAATATTTGGAGTGCGCATTACTAGAGTTACCAGCATCTCAGCGGCCAAGATTATTCGCAAAAGTTGTCGATTGGTTTGTAGCTTATTCCGCTACGAGTCGCTACTTGCTCTACTACTTTCGGAACTCCCAGCCTCCCTCCTCGCCAGGGACTTGCTCCTCGCCCTTTCTCGCAGTCAGCCGATCAAGTTTCTTAACTTTTCGCCCCCTACCCTGCCCGTGGCTGCTAAAGCTTGTTTCCGTGTCGCTCGCGACACTCGATTAGGACTTACCAAAATCTTCGACCTCGTCCAAACGCCCCGAGCGCCATCGAATACGCTCAGCATTCCAATTTAAACCTATTCAAAGCCTTCGCAGCATAGGAAGAAGGTGCATACAGCTGCACGCACGTTTTGCCCCACTCTCCGCCCCTGTTTCTTTTTTGGGCTACGCATAACAGCTTCTAGGCAGCTCCATTTCCCTGCCCTTGAGCCAAACCTGAAGCTTGCTAGTGCATCTGAAATATGATATGACAAGCATTCCAATTCAGCTCCAAGACATATATGACATATATGAAATGACCCAGTGGCTAACAGTTGGAGCTGGCGGGAAGCTGCCATGAGTAACCCAAAAATGAAACAGTGCTCTCCGCTTTCTCTTTAGGACACATCAATCCATCTGGTAAAAAATAAAACTGGTAAATGGTTTACTTTTAGGCAGCTCGCACTTCACTTGTGCTTTTAGGACTCCAGTTATTTTTTTGCCAAAGCATGCAACTTCATTCAATTTGAGAAGTCCCCCCCTCCCAATTGTTTCGCCAATGCTGGAACCGAAATCATATTTTGGTGCCCCTTTTCGACCTCTTGCCAACTTCATTTTGTGGCAAATTTGCGTTCGTGTAAATTGACGTGCATCGGAAACACGTCAGTTTTCCGCGGCGACCAAAACCTGCAGTTAGCGATGCATAGGCACGCCCGAGGGTCGACCAACTTGATGTGTACTTTTCTATAACAGATCATGTACCGATTTATAATGAAATAATTTTGCTTCTTTGCTTTTTAGCTCGTTATCCTACTAGTATACGTATCGGTTTTGATATAGATTTATTTAGCAGCTAGAATTTTATAAGTCAGCTTACTTTAGCTTTTGTTTTCATATAATGTAATAAGTAACTTAGGAGGAGGTAAGGAGCCTTAAAAATAGAAAATTAGTAACGCTGAATTCGAGGATTCGAGGAAGAGAGCCTCGCCAATAATAATATACGGTATCGGGTACACTTCCCCACTATAATGGGATCAGTTGGAAGAACCCTCCACCCATCCACCCACCAGGGATATTTTTTTCAAATGAAAAAGAGGAAATCTTATTCCTTTTTCTTTTCCCCCTCCCAAAACAGGATCCTTATTCCGATTTTTGTCGATTTTTGTAATTTTAGTTAATTTCAGTATATATAAAAAACATTGTTTTTATGTTTCTTATCCCGGCAATTTTGGTAAAACGGGTCACGTATTCCGATCGGAATAGATTACGGGGAAATATCCCTGCCACCCACCCACTTGGTGTTGTGGAGCTGGCTGATCTTGCTTGATCAATGGCCAGCCGATGACAATGTAGCGAAATGTACCATCGAAAAACTTGGTTGAAATTCCTGAACTAAAAAAGAAAGTGCGTCACGCAGGGTGTGTGAAGGCTCTGAAGAGCAATTGAAATTGTAATTGTTACATCCGTGTAATATAGTTACTCACAGGACGTTAAGTTAAGGACACCATAGCGTAAGCCGCAGCTAGCTATAGTCTCCTTAAAGAGCAACCCTGATAGGTGGACGAACTGCCCCGCTTTTCTGGTAACTATTAGAGACAGTACCCGGGTAGTCAAGGACTCAAGGCAGGAGCTTGTCTATCGTGGTCAATAGGGGTAGTGGTTGCAAGGTTAGTTTAGTCGTGTGTCAGTATCTACCGCCGACCCCAAGTGCGCTTACTCTTATGTAGGAGTGGCAGCACTATTCGAACTGAATCCTCGTGCCGCTGTTTTGTATCGGAAGACCCACCTCTTGGGTTGAAATTATTTTCACAACTTAAAAAAAGAAGGATAAAACATGTAATAGTTCCAATGACGTGCTTCAGGACAGGTGTCATATTTTATATATGTGTGGGTATGTATTTCCATGTACAGAGTTATGTGTGTGTTTAACAGTCCAGCGGTTAAAGCAAAGTCAAATAGGCTAAATAGACTGCCCAACCTCAATGCTGGGAAGGGCTGTATACAAAACAAGCACTGGTGAACTGAACCCAGACAAAACATAAACAACAGGGGCCCGGAGTTTGTGCTATGCAGATGATTTAACTTCAATTTAAAGGACAGAAATCATTGCTATTCTAAATACAATGATACAAATGTCAGCTGTCTTCATCAGAAGTTTGGGGGGTGTACATATATTTTGTGGGAGTGCATGTAATTGCATGGTCCCTAGTGCCTTTGTGATTGGCCGTGGCTCGGCACCTCCCGCCAACCTAAGGGCGCCTAGTCCCCGTTTGAAGTAAGAAAGGCGCCGCCTCATCACATATAGGACTGGTGCATTTTTGTCCGCCCTTGGAGGCCCCAAATCCTTTTTGCCGGCCCCCTACAAATCAATGATGCAGAGTGTGATGTATGGCCACTTTATTTGGGGGGGCTACTGCATGTCACACCCCTGCCAGGTCCTCCAAGCCTATTTCCAAGTTTCATGTCAGGGCGCCCCCAACGAATATAATCAGTGTAATCAAAGCAAAGCAAATTATTACCTTACTTTGCAATATTGGGTAGGAGTGGCACCACCATTCGAACTGAATCCACCGCGTGTCGCCTGGTTTGTGTCGGGAGACCGCCACCCACCTCCTGGGTGAAAGTCCTTACACAACTTCAGAAACTTCACTTCAAAAAACTTCACCTTTTTAAGAGCGCTAAAGCTTTGACGTGCTTCAGGACAGTTTGTAATATATATACTTTGGGTATATATATACAAACGTGCATACTCCCGTACCATGAAATAACATACCCCACATATATGAAATATACATGGTATATCCATCTCAGTATATCTAACAACGTGCCCACCCACATACATGAAATACATACCCACATAAATAAATATACACATGGGTATATATACCCATGTTCCCAACCACATACCCACGTGCCCACCCACGTATATTAAAATAAACATGGGTATATTTACCCCACGTGCCCACCACATACATGAAACTACATACCCACATATATTAAAACATAACATGGGATATATATACCCGACGTGCCCACCCACATACATGAAATACATACCCACGTATATAAAATATACATGGGGTATATATACTCACATTGCCAACCCACATACCCACTTGCCCACCCACATACCCTACATTTCCTTTTTGGGGCACGCGTAAGCTTCTAGACAGCTCCTTTTCCCTGTCCTGACCCAAACTAGCTAGCTAGTATGCCTGAAAGCAGACAAAAAGGGCATTCAAATGCAGCTGAAAGCTATGAGAATGACCCAGTGGCTGGTTAATGGAGCTGGCTGGAAGCTGCCATGCATAGCCCCCCAAAGAAAACACTGACATACCCACATGCATACCATTACCTACATTTTGTCATATTGCGTTGTGCTTTGGTCGCAACTGCCTCATTTTTAGGGTTGCGCTTTTGAGCTCAACTGAAACAGAAATCAGCGCGCTGGCGCCCAGGGGGGGTTACACGTGGGGTCAATCGCGCAGTCGGGCTCCTTAACCTTGCGCGCTAGCCTTTGATAACGCGCGTCATGTAGTACCAGGTACAGACCCTTTCTAGCTCACCGAGCCATCTTCAGGGTTGAGAAAACTCCGCAAGCACTGCAGTAGCGCGTAAAACTGACGATGACCAGCCTCCAGACACTGACAAGCTGAACCTACTGAGATCGTGCTGGTCTACTCAGTTCATGCGTTCAGGTTGAGCATTAGCCGGACCTGGTGTTAGGTTCTGTACGGTGTACATGATCAATTCGGACCAAGGGCCCGTAGGGGGAACCGTTGGAGGTTCTGTTACCGGAGAGCTGGCGATGATCAGCTTCCAGACACACCAGGTTTATATCGCTTTGGCTGAAGAGCCTTCCAAAGCGAAAAAGAAACTCTAGCAGGAGCCTAAGGAAGCGAAAGGAACCTGGCGGGAAGCTACCTAGAAGCTGCTACTCCGAGCCAAGCAGAGCGAAGAGCCAGCAATATATGACCTATACTGGAAAGGACCATAGCATAGCTATTCTTCCCAGCTACCAGCAGCAGCTTCTAGGCAGCTCCCCTGGCTTGCTACCCAGCGATACATGTAGCCACATTTAACTGCCAAAGATGGCGAGCAGCAGAATTGCTGCGCTGAAGCTATGTAAGCAAGATGAAGTAGCCACGTAGTGGTTATATGCACTTCTTTCTTTTAGCAACGCGTCGCAAGTTCTGTCGCTGCGTGGCGCACGCATGGGTCCGACTAAACTAGCCAGACATGCCCCCCCGAACCCCCCAGGCTCCACGCTTGGGGATTTGCGGAGCAGCGCGTTCCAGCACTGGGGTCGCATGGAGTTCGCCCAATTTGCGACGTGTCGCATGAAAACAAGCAGTAGCTCAGGTAGCTGCCTAGAAGCTACTGCTCAGACCGTTAGCTAAATACAAATGGGACCTGGTTATAGAGGCTGCCTAGAAGCTACTGCTCTTAGCTAAATACAAATGGGAACCTGGTTATAGAAGCTGCCTAGAAGCTACTGCTCTTAGCTAAATACAAATGGGGCCTGGTTATAGAAGAACCTGCTTTAATGCTTAATTAGAACATAAACATAACGCTTAAAAACAAATATTGCGCCGTTTAATGCTTAATTTTAACATAATTATAATGCTTTGAATTAAAAACCAAAATATAGCTTCAATGTTTAATTTAACATAAATATAATGCTAAAAAAAAAAAACAAACGCTCAATACAAAATAGGCGCTTCAACACCTCCACCACGACCTAACCATGAACCTCACCTTCTTCTTAAACTCGAGCAGCATATGAGCAAAGGTGGAGACCAGGGAATTCATATGCTGCTCGAGTTGCCCTTGCCCTCCCTGGCTCCACTTTTGCCCTTGCCCTCCCTGACTCGAGAGCAAAGGTGGAACCCAGGGAGCCTTGCCCTTGCCCCTTGGCTTTGGATGTTTTTGTTTTTTGTTTTTGTTATAATGTAGAGCAGCGAGCCGAAGCATTCCAATAGCTCTACCGACGACAACAAATGACAAATAAACACCATCTATATTTTGGGGGCACTACGTCGCCTAGACAGCCTGTTCAGTGAACAGAGTGGTCTAGTGGGTACACCCAAATCGCTTAAACATAGAAGGGTCGGGGGGTTCTATTAGCGTTGCAGGTCGTTGTCAACCGCCCGATGGTAGCTTGTCCAGTTGAGGTGGTAGAGCTGTTCCTGCCGCGTACAACGGTTCCCTTAATATACCACGCCCCACCAGGGCATTTATTTCAATCACACACTACGCAAACTACTCCTAATTGTCTATACTGACTCAGCTCATAGAAGTTTAAACTACACAGTATACTACTCAATGTAGTACAAAACTGCATGGAGAAATGGGTGATTAAGGAGATATACCTACCATTAACCTCACTGTTTCCTTTTGGGCTACTCTCATGGCAGCGTCCCCGCAAGCGTCCAACAGCCAGCACGGTCAAACCAACGCTTGCAGCTGTCAGAATTTACACCTGATCATGTCGAAGGCTGTCAGATAACGCCTGTCATGTCAGCTGTCAGATACGCCTGATCATGTCAGCTGTCAGATAACCACCTTGCCTTGTCAGCTGTCAGATAC
>JAJSRW010001773.1:0-30455 GCA_022414725.1 Microglena sp. YARC
TAAAATGGGGGATGGGAGATGGGGATGGGGATGGGTGGTGTGGTGGGTAGGTGTTGGGTGGTGGTGGTGTTGGGTGGTGGTTGGGATGGGTGGGCTGATCCCAGATAAAAAGGGGATATGGTGGGTGTGGGTGGTGTGGGTGGCGTGGCTGGTCAAGGTGGTTGGTGCGTGGAGTTGGTTGTTGGGCCTACTGTTGGGTGTTCGGATGGTGGTATTCGCCAATAAAAGGGTGCGTAGGGACTGGGTGGTGGGAGTGGTTGGTGGTATGGCGTGTGGTCGGGAATGGGCGCTTGGTGTAGTGGGTGTTGGGTGGGTGATGTTAAGTCCCACCTACAAGAGAAAGGGGGTGCGGTTTGGGTGGTGGCAGTGGGTGGAGTATGATGGTGCGTTGAGGGAATTTGAGTACGCGTGAGACTGATGAGATGGTGCGTGTTAGTGAGCGATGATAAGTGCAGTAGCACAGGTACGTACAGAGAGGAGATAAGTTGCTTGGTCGGCGTGGCGCTCTAGCAGGTTTGGACTCTGATCTGCTGGTGTTATGTCGGGCGGTGTCGTGCATGCTTGCGGGATGGTTCGCGGTAGTCTCAATAAAAAGGGGTGGGTGGGATGCGGTTTGGCCGTTTGGTGGTGGTAGGTGGATGGGGTGATGGGTAGGTGTGTGGTGTGTTGGTGGTGGGTCTGTGCATTGGTGATGGCGGAGGGTCGAGTCTTGTTGTGGGTGCAGGGAGTGATTGGTAATCCACTCAATAAATAACGGGGTGGGTGGGTTGGATGGTGGATGTAGGTGGTGGGTGGTGGGTGGGTGTTGGGTGTATGGTGGTGGTATCTCAGATGAGAAGACAGGGGGTGGTGGGTGTGGTGGGTCGGCTGGGATGTTAGGCTGTCGTGGGTATGGGTGGTGGTGGTGGTTGGTGTGTAGGGTGTGTGGGGCGGATGGTCGGGGTATGCGCCAATTAGAAGTGGACCAAGGGGTGGGTGGGGGTGGATGGTGGTGGTATGGGTGGTGGTGGCTGAGTGGTGTTGGGTGGTGGGGTGTGGTATCCCAAATGAAAAGGCGGGGTGGGATGGAGTGGCTGGTGGTGGTTAGGGGTGGCTTGGTGCGGCTGGTGGTATCCGAACCATTAAGAAAGGTGCGGTGTGGGTGGGTGGGGTGGGGGTGGGGTGGTGGTGGTAGTGGTTGGGTGGGGGTGAGTGGTGGTGGGTGTGGGTTGGTTGGGTGGTGGGTGGGGTGGTATCCGGCCTCACGATCAGGTAATAGCAGGCGTGGCGGATTTGTGCCGGTGTGAGGAGGAGGGTTTAGGTGGAGTGGGGTGCGTTGGGGGTGGGTGGGTGGTACAGGTGTGAGTGGGTGGGCGGGTGGTGGATGTTGGGTGTGGTGGGTGTTGCGTGTGGGTATCGACGCCAATGAAGTCTGATCAGTGGGCGATGGGGGTGCTGCGTGGGTTAGATCTGGTGGTGTGGTGGTAGGTGAGTGGGTGGTGGTGGGGTGTTGGTGGTGGGGGAGTAGGCTGTCATCGCCAATGTAAAAAGCGGGGGAGGTGGGGTGTGAGGTGGGTTGCGGCGTAGGTGGTGGTGGTCGAGCGGCGCGTGATTGGGTGGCGCGCGCGCGCGCTGGGTGGGGTGGGTGGTGGGTGGTGGGATGGGTGGTGATCCCAATAAAAGGGGTGGGGTGGTGGTGGGTGGGTGGTGGTGTGTAGGTGGTCGGGGGGTTGGTGTTGGGTGTGTGGGTGTTGGGTGTTGGTATCCCAATGAAAAAGGGGGTGGGTGGGGTGGGTTCGGGTGGTGGTGGTAGGTGGGGTGGGGGCTGGTGGGTGTCTGGGTGTTGGCATAGTTGGGCTGGTGGTATCCCAATAAATAAGGGGGTGGGTGGGTGGGGGTGGTGGGGTAGGGTGTGGTGTTGGTGGTTGTGGGGGGTTTTGGGGGGGGTTTGGGTGGATGTGGTGGTATTCCAATAAAAAAGGGGGGGCTGGGGGGGTGGTGGGTGTGGTGGTAGGTTGGTGGGCTGGTAGGCTGGTGGGTGGTGGTGGGTGTGGTGTTGGGGTGGTCGGTATCCCCTAAAAGGGGGTGGGTGGGTGGGGTGGGTGGTGGATGTGAGGTGGTGGGTGGTGGTGGTGTGTGGGTGTTGCCGTGCGCTGTATCGCCATATCGAAGCCAAAGAGGGGTGGGTGGGTGAGGTGGGTGGGTGTGGTTGGTAGGCTGGTGGATGAGGGTGGTGGGTGGTGGTTTGGTGTTGGGTTGTTATGGGTGGTGGTATCCAATAAAAAGGGGGTGGGTGGGTGTGTGTGTGTGGTAGGTGGTGGGTGGTGGGTGGTGGGTGTGGGTGGTTGGGTGGTGGTGTGGGTGGTGGTATCGCATAAAAAGGGGGTTGGGTGGGCTGGGGTGGGTGGGTGGTGGTGTAGGTGGTCGCGCGCGTGGTGGTGGGGTGTGTTGTGGGTGTTGGTGGTGGTATGCACGCGAACTTAAAACAGGGGAGTGGGCGTGGGTTGTGAGTGGGGTGGTGGTGGGTAGGTGTGGGTGGTGGTGGGTGTTGGGGTGGTGGGTTAGGTGGTATCGCGCAATAAAAAAGGGGGGGTGGGTGGGTGGGAGGTGGTGGTAGGTGTGGGTGGGTGGGTGGTGGGTTGGTTGGGTGGTGGGATATTGGGGGGTGGGTGGTGGTGGTGGTGATCCGCAATTAAAAAGGGGGTTTTGTGGGGTGGTCAGGGGGTGGGTGGCTGGTGGTAGGTGCGTGGGTGGTGGTGGGTGTTTGTGGTGGGTGTGGTATCCCATAAAAAAGGGAGGTGGGTTGGGTGGGTGTAGTGGGGGTTGGTGGTAGGGTCGCGGGTGGTGTTGGGTGTTTGGGTTGTGGGTGGTGTATGCGGTGTTGCCAAATAGAAAAGGGGGTTGGGTGGGTTGTGGTGTGGTGGTGGTGGCTTAGGTGGTTGGTGTGTTGGGTGGTTGGGTGGGTGTCTTTGGGTGTGGGTAGGGGTAATCACGCGGAATAAACACAGGGGTGGGGTGGGTGGGTGGGTGGTGGTGGTCAGGTGGTGGGTGTGGTCGCGTGGTGTTATCTCCAATAAAAAGGGGAGTGCGGTGGGTGGGTGGGTGGTTTGTGGGGTAGGATGGTGGGGATGGTGGGTGGTTGGTGTTGTGGTGGTATCTCCAATAAAAGTAGGGGGTGGGTGGGTGGGTGGGTTTGGTGGTGGTCAGGTGGTGGGTGGTGGGTGGGTGTTGGGTGGTGGGTGTGGTAATCCCAATTAAAAGGGGGTGGGTGGGGTGGGTGGTTGGTGGTGGTAGGTGGTGGTGGTGGTGGGTGTTGTGGGTGGTTTGGGCGTGGTGGGTATCCCATAAAAGGGGGTGGTGGGTGCGGTGGGGTGGGTGGGTGTCAGGTGGATGACGAGTGGTGGTGGTGTTGGGTGGGTCGGGGCTGGTCGGTCACGGACCCTAAAAAGGGGCGTGGTGGGTGGGTGGGTGGTTGGTGTAGTTGTGGTGGTTGGGGTGGAGTGGATGGGTGCTTGGGTGAGTGGCTGGTGGCTAGTTCGGTGACCTAGATAAAACGGGGGGTGGGTTGGGTGGGTGGTGGTGGCTGGTCAGGTGTTGGCGTCTTTGGTGGAGTGGGGGTGGTTGGTGGTTGGGTTGGGTGTTGGGCTGGTGGTATCCCACAATAAAAGGGGTGGGCTAGCCCACCAGCCGCATCGGGGTGGGTGGGCTCGGCTGGTGAGGTGGTGGGGTGGTGTTGGGCTGTCATGGAGCATGTCTGGCGTAGGGTGGTATCAGAGAGAGGACCGCCACCGACCACCGCGACGCTCGCAGGTGGGGCTGGACGCAGTTGGGTGTGGTGCGTTAGGGTGGGTGGGTGGTGGTGGTGTTGGCGTGTATGCGCGGGGTGGCTACATTGGTGTATCTGGCCAGATAAAAAGTGGATTGTGAGGGGTGGTGTAGCTAGGTGGTGGTGTGACACTTGGGTAGGGTTGGGAGTGGCCTTCTAGGGTTGTTGTTTAGGTGTGCGGTTGGTGTGGCGATGGGACGAGATGTGGGTCGGGTGTGAGGTGGGTGTGGTGGGTGTGTGTGAGGTTACGTGTAGGCGAGATAGAGATTTGAGAGAGGGGTGTGGAGTGGGTGGTATGGTGTGGGTGGTGAGGGGTTGGTCATGGTGGTTGGTGGTGGTGTTGGGTGTTGGGGTGGTGGTATCCCAATACAAAAGAAGGGGGTTTGGGGTGGGGGGTTGGGTGGTGTGGTGGTGGTAACGGTGGTGGGTAGGTGGTGGTTGAGTTGGTCGGCGTGTTGGGTGGTGGGTTGGATGGTTAACGCCAATAAAAAGGGGGTGGGTGGGTGGGAGTGTCGGTGGTAGGTGGGGGTGGTGGTGGCTTGGCTTGGGTGTTGGGTGGTGTATCTCCAATAAAGAAAGTGGGGTGGGTGGGTGGGTGGGTGGTGGGTTGGTAGGTGGTGGTAGGTATGGTGGGTGGTGGTGGGTGTGTGGCCTGTTGGGTGGTGGTATTCCCAATAAAAGGGGGTGGTGGGTGGGGTGGGTGGGGGTTGGGTGGTTAGGATGGTTGGCCGGTAGGTTCATGGTGGAATTGGTTGGGCTGTTGGGGCTGGTGGCTATCCCAATAAAAAGGGGGGGGTGGGTTCGGGTGGGTGTGGCTGGTGGTAGTGGTGGTAGGTGGTTGGGTGGTGGTGGGTGTTGGTGTATGGGTGTGGTGGTATCTCCAATAAAAGGGGGTGGTGGGGTGGATGGTGGTGGTAGGTGGTGGGTGGGTGTGGGGTGTTGGGTGTATTGAGGGTGGTGTATCCCATGAAAAGGGTGGGTGGGTGGGTGGGTGGTGAGTGGCGTAGGCTGGTGGTGGGCGGTGGTGGTGTGTGGTGGGTGTTGGGTGTTGGGTGGTGAGTATCGCCAATAAGAATCAGGGGGTGGGTGGGTGGGTGTGGTCGGTAGGGTGGTGGGTGGTGGTGGGTGTTGGGTGGTGGTGGTGTATCCCAATAAAAAGGGGCCGGGTGGGTTGGGTGGGTGGGCCTGGTTGGTAGGTGCGCGCTGGGGTGGGTGGATTGGGTTGGTGGGTATCCCCAATAAAAAGGGGGGTAGGTGGGCTGGGTGGGTTGGGTGGTGGTGGTAGCGTGGCTTGGGTGATCGGTGGAGTGTTGGGTGTGGTGGTGTTATCAACACGAAAATAATAAGGGGTGGGTGGGGGGTGGGTGGTGTGGTAGGGGATGTGGTGAGTGGTGGGTGTTGGTGTGTTGGGTGTTGCGTGGTAGGTATCCCCAATAAAAGGAGTGGGTGGGGTGGGTGGGGTGGTGGTGTAGGTGGGTGGGGTGGTGGTGGGTTATGGGTGGGTGTGTGTCGTGGTGTACATCCCGGATAAAAGGGGTGGGGTGGGTGGGTGGGTGGTGGTGGTAGGTGGTGGGTGGTGGTGCGGTTTGGGTGGTGGGTGGTGGGGTGTGGGTGGTGTATCCCCAATAAAAAGTGGGGTGGGTGGGTGGGTCGGGTGGTGGTGGTAGGTGGTGGGTGGGTGTGTGGTTGTATGGGTTGTTGGGTTGAGGATGGTGATCCCAATAAAAAAGGGGGTTGGGTGGGATTGGGTGGGGCTAGCGTGGTGGTAGGTGGTGGGTGGTGGGTGTGTGTGTTGGGTGTTGGTGTTGGGGTGGGTGGTATCGCCAATAAAAGGGGGTGGGTGGGTGGGTTAGGGTGGGGTGTGGTGAGGCTGGATGGGCTGTGTATGCGGTGTTGGGTTGGTTGACGGTGGTTTGGGTGTTCTGGGTGGTGGGTTATCCGCAATAAGAGGGGGTGGGTGGGTGGGTAGGGTGGTGGTGGTAGTGGTCGGGTGGTTGGTGGTGTTGGGTGTTTGGGGTGTAGGTGGGTAGTGTGGTGGGCCACATTAAGAAAGGCAAGGGTGGCATGCGGTGGGTGGGTGGCTGGATGTGTAGTAAGGGTTGGATGGTGGAGTGCTGGGCTTGTTGTGGGTGGGTGGTGTATCCCGATAGAAAGGGGCGTGGGGTGGGTGGGTGGTGGTGGTGGTAGGTGGGTGGTGGTAGGTGGTGGGTGGTCGGTGGGTTGTGGGACTGTGGTGGTGGTTATCCCAATAAAAAGGGAGGTGGGTGGGGTGGGTGGGTGGTGGTGGTAGGTGGTGGGTGGTTGTTGGGTGTTCTGGGTGGTGGGTCGGTGGTATCCCCAATAAAAAGGGGGTGGGTGGTGTGTGGGTGGGTGGTGGTTGGTAGGGTGGGGGTAGGCTGGTGGGTGGTGTTTCGGGTGTTGGGTGGTGGGTGGTGGTAATCACCAATGAAAAAGGGGTGGGTGGGTGGGTGGTGGTGGTAGGTGGTGTGGGTGTTGGTGGTGGGTGGTGGGTGGTGGGGTGGTGGTATTCCGCAATAAAAAGGGGGTGGGCTGGGGTGGGTGGGTGGGTGGTGGTGGTAGGTGTGGGTAGGTGGTGGTGTTGGGGGTTGGTGGTGGTCATCCCAATTAAAAAGGGGGTGGCGTGGGTGGGTGGTGGTGTGGAGGTGGTCGGGTGGGTGGTGTGGTGGGTGGTGGGTATCCAATAAAAGGGGGTGGGTGGGTGGGGGGTGGGTGGTGGTGGTAGTGGTGTTGTGTTGGTGTTGGTGGAGTGGTATCGGGTGGGGGTTGGTGGGTGTTGGGTGGGGTGGGTGGTGGTAATCCTGCGCAATAAAAAGGGGGTGGGTCGGGTGGGTGGGTGGTGGTGGTAGGTGGATGGGTGGTGGTGGTGGTGTTGGGGTCTGCGTGTTATCCCATAAAAAGGGGGGGGTGGGTGGGTGGGTGGTGGTGGTAGGTGGTGGGGGGTGGTGGTGTGTTGGGTGTGGGTGGTGTATCCAATGAAAGGGGGTGGGTGGTGGGGGGTGTGGTGTGAGGTGGTGGGTGGTGGTGGGTTGTTGGGTGGTGGGTGGTGGTGGTGGGTGGTGTATCCCAATAAAAGGGGGTGGGTGGGTGGCTGGGTGGTGGTGGTAGTTGGTGGGTAGTGTTGGTGTTGGGTGTTGGGCGTTGGTGAGTATCCTCAATAAAAAGGGGGTGGGTGGGTGGGGGTGGGGTGGTTGGTGGTATGTGGTGGGTGGTTGGTAGGGTGGGTGGGGCTGGGTGAGTGGGTATCCCAAATAACAGGGGTGGGTGGTGGGTTGGGTGGTGTGGATAGGTGGTGGGTGGTGGGTGGTGTTGGGTGTTGGGTGTTGGGTGTTGGCTGGTGGTATCCCAATAAAAGGGGTGGGTGGGTGGGGTGGGTGGCTGGTGGGTGGTGGGATGGTGGGTTGGGTTGGTGTTGGGTGGTGGTTATCCCAATAAAAAGGGGGTGGTGGGTGGGTGGGTGGTGGTGGTAGTGGTGGGGTGGTGGTGGGTGTGGTGGTGGGTGGTGGTTCCAATAAATAAGGTGGTGGTGTGGTTGGTGTTGGTATAGTGTGCGTGGTTATGGGTGGGTGGGTGGTGGGTGGGTGGGTGTTGGGTGGTGGTATCCGCAATAAAAAAGGGGGGTGGGTGGGTGGTGGGTGGGTGGGTGGTGTTGGGTGTTGGGTTGTTGGGTGGTGGTAGGTCCCCAATAAAAGGGTGGTTGGGTGGTAGGGTGGGTGTGGGTGGTGGTGGTGGGTAGGTGTGGGTGTTGGGTGGTGGTGGTGTGGTATGCCAATAAAAAGGGGGGGTGGGTGGTGGGTGGTGTAGTGGTGGGTGGTGGGTGTGGTGGGTGGGTGTGGTGGTGGTATCCAATAAGGGGGATGGTGGGTGGTGGGTGGGTGGTGGTGGTGTGGGTGGTGGTGTTGGGTGTTGTGGTGGTGGTATCCAATAAAAAGGGGGTGGGGTGGTGGGTGGGTGGTGGTAGGTAAGGTGAGTGGGTGGTGGGTGGGTGTTGGGTGCGTGGGTGGTGGTTCCCAATAAAAAGGGGGGTGAGGTTGGGTGGGTGGTGGTGGTGGTGGTGGTGGTTGTTGGGTGTTGGTGTGTTGGGTGGTGGTATCCCAATAAGGTGGTGGTGGGTGGGTGGTGGTGGGTAAGGTGGTGGGTGGGGTGTTGGGTGGTTGGTGTATCCAAAAAAAGGGGTGGTGGGGTGGGTGGGTGGTGGTGGGTAAAGGTGGTGGGTGTGGTGGGTGGTGTTATCCCAATAAAAAGGGGTGGGTGGGTGGGTGGGTTGGTGGTGGTAGGTGTGGTGGTTGGTGGTGGGTGTTGGCGGTGTTGGGTGGTGGTATCCCAATAAAAAGGGGGTGGGTGGGTGGTGTGGGTGGTGGGTGGATAGGTGGTGGGGTGGTGCGTGGGTGTTGGGTGTGGGTGTTGTGGATCCCAATAAAAAGGGGTGGTAAGGGTGGTGGTGGTGGTGGTAGGTGGTGGTGGTGGTGGTGTTGGGTGTTGGGTGGTGGTATCCAATAAATGAAGGGGTGGTGGGTGGAGTGGGTGTGGTGGTAGGTGTTGGTGGTGGTGGTGGTGATGGGGTGGTGGGTGGTGGTTATCCCAATAAAAAGGCGTGGTGTTGAGGTGGGTTGGGTGGGTGGTGAGTGGTAGGTGGTGGTGGTGTGGGTGTTGGGTGGTGGCTGGTGGGTATCCCAATAAAAAGGGGATGGTGGGTGGGGGTCGGGTGGTGGTGGTAGTGTTGGGTGGTAGGTGGTGGGGTGGTGGTGGTTTGTTGGGTGTGGGTGGTTGGTGTATCCCACTCCATAATAGAAAAAGGGGGGTGGGTGGGTGGTGGGTGGTGGTAGGTGGTAGGTGTGGGTGGTGGTGGTGGTGGGTGGTTGGGTGGTGGGTGGTGGTATCCCAATAAAAAGGGGTGGGTGGGGTGGTGGTGGGTGGTGGTGGTAGGTGGTGGGTGGTGGTGGGTGTTGGGTGTTGGGGTGGTGGTATCCCGGGGTTATTATAAAAAGGGGGTGGTGGGTGGGTGGGTGTGGGTGGTAGTGGTGGTGGTGGTGGGTGTGGTGGGTGTGTTGGTGTATGTTTGGTGTTGGGTGTGGTATCCACCAATAAGGTGGTGGGTTGGGTGTGATGGTGGTGGGTGGTGGTGGTGGGTAGGTGTGGGTGGTGTGGTTGTGGTGCGGTGGTAATAAAAGGGGTGGGTGGTGGGTGGGTGGGTGTGGTGTAGGTGGTGGGTGTGGTGGGTGTTGGGTGGGGTGGTATCAATAAACAAAGCCCATAAAAAGGGGTGGTGGGTGGTGGGGTGGGTGGGTGGTGGTGGTGGGTGGTGTAAATCCCATAAAATGGTGGGTGGGTGGGTGGGCTGGTGGTGGTAGGGTGGTGGGTGGTTTCCAATAAAAAGGGGTGTGGGGGTGGTGGGTGGTGGTGGTGGGTGTTGGGTGTTGGGTGGTTGGTGGGGGTGGGTGGGTGGTGGGTGGGTGGTAGGGTGGGTAGGTGGTGGTGGGGTGGTTGGTGGTGGTGGGTGGGTGGGTGGTGGTATCCCAATAAAAAGGGGTGTGGGTGGGTGGGTGTGGCTGGTGGTAGGTGGTGGGTGGTGGGTGGGTGGGTGGTTGGGTGTGGTGGGTGGGTGGTGTATCCCAATAAAAAGGGGGTGGGTGGGTGGGTGGGTGGGTGGTGGTGGTGGGTGGTGGTGGGTGTTGGGTGGTGGGTGGTGGTAAGGTGGTGGGTGGTGGTGGTGGTGTTGGGTGTGGGTGGTGGTATCCCATAAAAAAGGGGGTGGGTGGGTGGGTGGGTGGTGGTGGGTGGTAGGTGGTGGGTGGTGGTGGTGTTGGGTGTTGGGTGGTGGTATCCCAATAAAAAAGGGGGTGGGTGGGTGGGTGGTGGTGGTGGTAGGTGGTGGGGTGGTGGTGGGTGTTGGTGTGGGTGGTGGTATCCCAATAAAAAGGGGGATGGGTGGGTGGGTGGGTGGTGGTGGTAGGTGGTGGGTGGTGGTGGTGGGTGTTGGGTGTTGGGTGGTGGTATCCAATAAAAAGGGGGTGGGTGGGTGGGTGGTGGTGGTAGGTGGTGGGTGTGGTGTTGGTGTTGGGTGGTGGGTGGTGGTATCCCAATAAAAAGGGGTGGGTGGGTGGGCCGTGGGTGGTGGTGGTAGGTGGTGGGTGGTGGTGTTTGGGTGTTGGGTGTGGGTGGTGGTATCCCAATAAAAGGGGGTGGGTGGGTGGGTGGGTGGTGTGTGGTAGGTGGGTGGGTGTGTGGGTGTTGGGTTGGGTGGTGTATCCCAATAAAAAGGGGTGGTGGGTGTGGGTGGGTGGTGGTGTGGTGGGTGTGGGTGGGTTGGGTGTATCCCAATAAAAGGGGGGGTGGGGGGTGGAGTGGTGGTAGGTGGTGGGTGGTGGTGGTGTTGGGTGTTGTGGTGGTATCCCAATAAAAAGGGGTGGGTGGGTGGGTGGGTGGTGGTGGTAGGTGGTGGGTGGTGGTGGGTGGTGGGTGGTGGGTGGTGGTATCCCAATAAAAAGGGGTGGGTGGGTGGGTGGGTGGTGGTGGTAGGTGGTGGGTGGTGGTGGTGGGTGTTGGGTGTTGGGTGGTGGTATCCCAATAAAAAGGGGGTGGGTGGGTGGGTGGTGTGGTGGTGGGTAGGTGGTGGTAGTGGTGGTGGGCTGTTGGGTGTTGGTGGTGGTATCCAATAAAAAGGGGGTGGGTGGGGGGTGGGTGGTGGTGGTAGGTGGTGGGTGGGTGGTGGGTGTTGGGTGGTGGGTGGTGGTATCCCAATAAAAAGGGGTGGGTGGGTGGGTGGGTGGTGGTGGTAGGTGGTGGGTGGTGGTGGGTGTTGGGTGGTGGTGGTGGTATCCCAATAAAAAGGGGTGGGTGGGTGGGTGGGTGGTGGTGGTAGGTGGTGGGTGGTGGTGGTGTGTGGTGGGTGGTGTGGTGGTATCCCAATAAAAAGGGGGTGGGTGGGTGGGTGGGGTGGTGGTGGTGGTGGGTGGTGGGTGGTGGTGGGTGTTGGGTGTTGGGTGTGGTATCCAATAAAAAGGGGTGGGTGGGTGGGTGGGTGGTGGTGGTAGGTGGTGGGTGGTGGTGGTGTGTTGGGTGTTGGGTGGTGGATCCAATAAAAAGGGGGTGGGTGGGTGGGTGGGTGGTGTGGTAGGTGGTGGGTGGTGGTGGTGGTGGGTGTTGGGTGTGTGGTATCCCAATAAAAAGGGGGTGGGTGGGTGGGTGGTGGTGGTGGGGTGGTGGGTGTGGTGGTGGGTGTGGTGGGTGGTGGGTTGGTGGGTGGTGGTATCCCAATAAAAAGGGGGGTGGGTGGGTGGGTGGGTGGTGGTGGGTGGTGGTAGGTGGTGGGTGGTGGGTGTTGGGTGTTGGGTGGTGGTATCCCAATAAAAAGGGGTGGGTGGTGGGTGGGTGGTGGTGGTAGGTGGTGGGTGGTGGTGGTGGGTGTTGGGTGTTGGGGTGGTGGTATCCCAATAAAAAGGGGGTGGGTGGTGGGTGGGTGGTGGTGGTAGGTTAGGTGGTGGGTGTTGGGTGTTGGGTGGTGGTATCCCAATAAAAAAGGGGGTGGGTGGGTGGGTGGGTGGTGGTGGTAGGTGGTGGGGTGGTGGGTGTGGTGGTGGTGGTGGATCCAATAAAAAGGGGGTGGGTGGGTGGGTGGTGTGGTGGTGGTAGGTGGTGGGTGGTGGTGGGTGTGGGTGTTGGGTGGTGGTATCCCAATAAAAAGGGGTGGGTGGGTGGGTGGGTGGGTGGTGGTGGTAGGTGGTGGGTGGTGGTGGGTGTTGGGTTGGGTGGTGGTATCCCAATAAAAAGGGGTGGGTGGGTGGGTGGGTGGGTGGTGGTGGTGGGTGGTGGTGGGGGTGGTGGGTGGGTGTTGGGTGTTGGGTGGTGGTATCCCAATAAAAAGGGGGTGGGTGGGTGGGTGGGTGGTGGTGGTGGTAGGTGGTGGTGGTGGTGGGTGTTGGGTGTGGGTGGTGGTATCCCAATAAAAAGGGGGTGGGTGGGTGGGTGGGTGGTGGTGGTAGGTGGTGGGTGGTGGTGGGTGGTTGGGTGTTGGGTGGTGGTATCCCAATAAAAAGGGGTGGGTGGGTGGGTGGGTGGTGGTGGTAGGTGGTGGGTGGTGGTGGGTGTGTGGGGGGTGGTGGTATCCCAATAAAAAGGGGGTGGGTGGGTGGGTGGGTGGTGGTGGTAGGTGGTGGGTGGTGGTGGGTGTTGGGTGGTGGTGGGTGGTGGTGTATCCCAATAAAAAGGGGTGGGTGGGTGGGTGGGTGGTGGTGGTAGGTGGTGGGTGGTGGTGGGTGTTGGGTGGGGTGGTGGTATCCCAATAAAAAGGGGGTGGGTGGGTGGGTGGGTGGGTGGTGGTAGGTGGTGGTGGTGGTGGGTGTTGGGTGGTGGGTGGTGGTATCCAATAAAAAGGGGGTGGGTGGGTGGGTGGGTGGTGGTGGTGGTGGTGGGTGGGTGGTGGGTGTTGGGTGTTGGGTGGTGGTATCCAATAAAAAGGGGGTGGGTGGGTGGGTGGGTGGGTGGTGGTAGTGGTGGGTGGTGGTGTTGGTGTTGGGTGGTGGGTGGTGGTATCCCAATAAAAAGGGGGTGGGTGGGTGGGTGGGTGGTGGTGGTAGGTGTGGTGGTGGGTGGGTGTGTGGTGGGTGTGGGTGGTGGTGGTGGTATCCCATAAAAAGGGGGTGGGTGGGTGGGTGGGTGGTGGTGGTAGGTGGTGGGTGGTGGTGGGTGGTGGGTGGTGGGTGGTGGTATCCCAATAAAAAGGGGGTGGGTGGGTGGGTGGGTGGTGGTGGTAGGTGGTGGGTGGTGGTGGGTGTTGGGTGTTGTGGTGGTGTATCCCAATAAAAAGGGGGTGGGTGGGTGGGTGGTGTGGTGGGGTAGGTGGTGGTGGTGGGGTGTTGGGTGGTGGGTGGTGGTTATCCCAATAAAAAGGGGGTGGGTGGGTGGGTGGTGGTGGTGGTAGGTGGTGGGTGGTGGGTGTTGGGTGGTGGGTGGTGGTATCCCAATAAAAAGGGGGTGGGTGGGTGGGTGGGTGGTGGTGGTAGGTGGTGGGTGGTGGTGGGTGTTGGGTGGGGTGGGTGGTGGTATCCCAATAAAAAGGGGGTGGGTGGGTGGGTGGGTGGTGGTGGTAGGTGGTGGGTGGTGGTGGGTGTTGGGTGGGGGTGGTGGTATCCCAATAAAAAGGGGTGGGTGGGTGGGTGGGTGGTGGTGGTGGTAGGTGGTGGGTGGTGGTGGGTGTTGGGTGGTGGGTGGTGGTATCCCAATAAAAAGGGGGTGGGTGGGTGGGTGGGGTGGTGGTGGTAGGTGGTGGGTGGTGGTGGGTGTTGGGTGGTGGGTGGTGGTATCCCAATAAAAAGGGGGTGGGTGGGTGGGTGGGTGGTGGTGGTAGGTGGTGGGTGGTGGGGTGGCGTGTTGGGTGGGTGGGTGGGTGGTGGTATCCCAATAAAAAGGGGGTGGGTGGGTGGGTGGGTGGTGGGTGGTGGTGGGTGGTATCCCAATAAAAAGGGGTGGTGGGTGGTGGGTGGGTGGTTGGGTGGTGGTGGTGGTGGTATCCCAATAAAAAGGGGGTGGGTGGGTGGTGGGTGGTGGTGGGTAGGTGGTGGGTGGTGGTGGGTGTTGGGTGTTGGGTGGTGGTATCCCAATAAAAAGGGGGTGGGTGGGTGGGTGGGTGGTGGTGGTAGTGGTGGTGGGTGGTGTGGGTGTGGTGGGTGTTGGGTGGTGGTATCCCCAATAAAAAGGGGGTGGGTGGGTGGGTGGGTGGTGGTGGTGGGTATCCAATAAAAAAGGGGGGGGTGGTGGGTGGGTGGTGGTGTTGGGTGGTGGGTGGGTGGTGGTGGTGGTATCCCAATAAAAAGGGGGTGGGTGGGTGGGTGGGTGGTGGTGGTAGGTGTGGTGGGTGGTGGGTGGGTGTTGGTGGTGTTGGGTGGTGGTATCCCAATAAAAGGGGGTGGGTGGGTGGGTGGGTGGTGGTGGTAGGTGGTGGGTGGTGGTGGGTGTTGGGTGTTGGGTGGTGGTATCCCAATAAAAAGGGGGTGGGTGGGTGGGGTGGTGGTGGTGGGTGGTGGTGGGTGGTGGTGGTGTGTGGTGGTGGGTGGGGGTGGTGGTATCCCAATAAAAAGGGGGTGGGTGGGTGGGTGGGTGGTGGTGGTGGTGGTAGGTGGTGGGTGGTGGTGGTGGGTGGTTGGTGTGGTGGGTGGTGGTATCCCAATAAAAAGGGGGTGGGTGGTGGGTGGGTGGTGGTGGTAGGTGGTGGGTGGTGGTGGGTGGTTGGGTGGTTGGTGGGTGGTGGTTGGTGGTATCCCAATAAAAAGGGGGTGGGTGGGTGGGTGGTGGTGGTGGTAGGTGGTGGGTGGTGGTGGGTGGTGGTGGTGGGTGTTGGGTGTTGGGTGGGTATCCCAATAAAAAGGGGGGTGGGGTGGGTGGGTGGTGGTGGTAGGTGGTGGTGGTGGGTGGTGGGTGGGTGGTGGTGGGTGGGGTGGTGGGTGGTATCCCAATAAAAAGGGGGTGGGTGGGTGGGTGGGTGGTGGTGGTGGTAGGTGGTGGGTGGTGGGTGGGTGTTGGGTGTGTGGGTGGGTGGGTATCCCAATAAAAAGGGGGTGGGTGGGTGGGTGGGTGGTGGTGGTAGGTGGTGGGTGGTGTGGTGGTGTTGGGTGTTGGTGGTGGTATCCCAATAAAAAGGGGGTGGGTGGGGGTGGGTGGGTGGTGGTAGGTGGTGGGTGGTGGTGGGTGTTGGGGTGGTGGGTGGGTGGTGGTATCCAATAAAAAAGGGGGTGGGTGGGTGGGTGGGTGGTGGTGGTAGGTGTGGGTGGGTGGTGGTGGGTGGTTGGGTGTTGGGCTGGTGGTATCCCAATAAAAAGGGGGTGGGTGGGTGGGTGGGTGGTGGTGGTAGGTGTGGGTGGTGTGGGTGTTGGGTGGTGGGTGGTGGTATCCCAATAAAAAGGGGGGTGGGTGGGTGGGTGGGTGGTGGTGGTAGGTGGGTGGGTGGTGGTGGGTGTTGGGTGTGGGTGGTGGGTATCCCAATAAAAAGGGGGTGGGTGGGTGGGTGGGTGGTGGTGGTGGTGGTGGGTGGTGGGGTGGGGTGGTGTGTGGTTGGGGTGGTGGTATCCCAATAAAAAAGGGGGTGGGTGGGTGGGTGGGTGGTGGTGGTGGTGGTGGTAGGTGGTGGGTGGTGGTGGGTGTTGGGTGTTGGGTGGTGGTATCCCAATAAAAAGGGGGTGGGTGGGTGGGTGGGTGGTGGTGGTAGGTGGTGGGTGGTGGGTGTGGTGTTGGGTGGTGGGTGGTGGTATCCCAATAAAAAGGGGGTGGGTGGGTGGGTGGGTGGTGGTGGTGGTGGTGGTGGGTGGTGGGTGGTGGTGGTTGGGTGGGTGTGGGTGGTGGTATCCCAATAAAAAGGGGGTGGGTGGGTGGGTGGGTGGTGGTGGTAGGTGGTGGGTGGTGGTGGGTGTTGGGTGGTGGGTGGTGGTATCCCAATAAAAGGGGGTGGGTGGGTGGGTGGTGTGGTGGTAGGTGGTGGGTGGTGGTGGGTGTTGGGTGTGTGGGTGGTGGTATCCCAATAAAAAGGGGGTGTGGGTGGGTGGGTGGTGGTGGTAGGTGGTGGTGTGGTGGTGGGTGTTGGGTGGTGGGTGGTGGTATCCCAATAAAAAGGGGGTGGGTGGGTGGGTGGGTGGTGGTGGTAGGTGGTGGGTGGTGGTGGGGTGTTGGGTGGTGGGTGGTGGTATCCCAATAAAAAGGGGGTGGGTGGGTGGGTGGGTGGTGGTGGTAGGTGGTGGGTGGTGGTGGGGTGTTGGGTGGTGGGTGGTGGTATCCCAATAAAAAGGGGGTGGGTGGGTGGGTGGGTGGTGGTGGTGGTAGTGGTGGGTGGTGGTGGGTGTTGGGTGTTGGGTGGTGGTATCCCAATAAAAAGGGGGTGGGTGGGTGGGTGGGTGGTGGTGGTAGGTGGTGGTGGTGGTGGGTGGTGGTGGTGGGTGTGGGTGGATCCCAATAAAAAGGGGGTGGGTGGGTGGGTGGGTGGTGGTGGTGGTAGGTGGTGGGTGGTGGTGGGTGTTGGTGGGGGTGGTGGTATCCCAATAAAAAGGGGGTGGGTGGGTGGGTGGGTGGTGGTGGTAGGTGGTGGGTGGTGGTGGTGTTGGGTGGTGGGTGGTGGTATCCCAATAAAAAGGGGGTGGGTGGGTGGGTGGGTGGTGGTGGTAGGTGGTGGGTGGTGGTGGGTGTTGGGTGGTGGGTGGTGGTATCCCAATAAAAAGGGGGTGGGTGGGTGGGTGGGTGGTGGTGGTAGTGGTGGGTGGTGGTGGGTGGTTGGGTGGTGGGTGGTGGTATCCCAATAAAAAGGGGGTGGGTGGGTGGGTGGGTGGTGGTGGTAGGTGGTGGGGTGGTGGTGGGTGTTGGGTGTTGGGTGGTGGTATCCCAATAAAAAGGGGGTGGGTGGGTGGGTGGGTGGTGGTAGGTGGTGGGTGGTGGTGGGTGTTGGGTGGGGTGGTGGTGGTATCCCAATAAAAAGGGGGTGGGTGGGTGGGTGGGTGGTGGTGGTAGGTGGTGGGTGGTGGTGGGTGTTGGGTGGTGGGTGGTGGTATCCCAATAAAAGGGGGTGGGTGGGTGGGTGGGTGGTGGTGGTGGTAGGTGGTGGGTGGTGGTGGTGTGTTGGGTGGTGGGTGGTGTATCCCAATAAAAAGGGGGTGGGTGGGTGGGTGGGTGGTGGTGGTAGGTGGTGGGTGGTGTGGGGTGTTGGGTGGTGGGTGGTGGTATCCCAATAAAAAGGGGGTGGGTGGGTGGTGGGTGTGGTGGTGGTAGGTGGTGGGTGGTGGTGGTGGTGTTGGGTGGGTGGTGGGTGGTGGTATCCCAATAAAAAGGGGGTGGGTGGGTGGGTGGGTGGTGGTGGTAGGTGGTGGGTGGGTGGTGGGTGTTGGTGGGTGGTGGGTATCCCAATAAAAAGGGGGTGGGTGGGTGGGTGGGTGGTGGTGGTAGGTGGTGGGTGGTGGTGGGTGTTGGGGTGTTGGGTGGTGGTATCCCAATAAAAAGGGGGTGGGTGGGTGGGTGGGTGGTGGTGGTAGGTGGTGGGTGGTGGGTGGGTGTTGGGTGTTGGGTGGTGGTATCCCAATAAAAAGGGGGTGGGTGGGTGGGTGGGTGGTGGTGGTAGGTGGTGGGTGGTGGTGGGTGTGTGGTGTTGGGTGGTGGTATCCCAATAAAAAGGGGGTGGGTGGGTGGGTGGGTGGTGGTGGTAGGTGGTGGGTGGTGGTGGGTGGTTGGGTGTTGGTGGGTGGTGGTATCCCAATAAAAAGGGGGTGGGTGGGTGGGTGGGTGGTGGTGGTAGGTGGTGGGTGGTGGTGGGTGTGGTGGGTGGTGGGTGGTGGTATCCCAATAAAAAGGGGGTGGGTGGGTGGGTGGGTGGTGGTGGTAGGTGGTGGGTGGTGGTGGGGTGTTGGGTGGTGGGTGGTGGTATCCCAATAAAAAGGGGGTGGGTGGGTGGGTGGGTGGTGGTGGTAGGTGGTGGGTGGTGGTGGTGGGTGGTGGTGTGGTGGGTGGTGGTGGTGGTATCCCAATAAAAAGGGGGTGGGTGGGTGGGTGGGTGGTGGTGGTAGGTGGTGGGTGGTGGTGGGTGTTGGGTGTTGGGTGGTGGTATCCCAATAAAAAGGGGGTGGGTGGGTGGGTGGGTGGTGGTGGTAGGTGGTGGGTGGTGGTGGGTGTTGGGTGGGTGGGTGGGTGGTGTGGGTGGGTGGTGTTTGGTGGTGGTATCCCAATAAAAAGGGGGTGGGTGGGTGGGTGGGTGGTGGTGGTGGTGGTGGTGGTGGGGGTGGTGGTGGGTGGTGGTGGGTGGTGGGGGTGGTGGTGGGTGGTATCCCAATAAAAAGGGGGTGGGTGGGTGGGTGGGTGGTGGTGGTAGGTGGTGGGTGGTGGGTGGGGTGGTTGGGTGGTGGGTGGTGGTATCCCAATAAAAAGGGGGTGGGTGGGTGGGTGGGTGGTGGTGGTAGGTGGTGGGTGGTGGTGGGTGTGTTGGGTGGTGGGTGGTGGTATCCCAATAAAAAGGGGGTGGGTGGGTGGGTGGGTGGTGGTGGTAGGTGGTGGGTGGTGGTGGGTGTTGGGTGTTGGGTGGTGGTATCCCAATAAAAAGGGGGTGGGTGGGTGGGTGGGTGGTGGTGGTAGGTGGTGGGTGGTGGTGGGTGTTGGGTGGTGGGTGGTGGTATCCCAATAAAAAGGGGGTGGGTGGGTGGGTGGGGTGGTGGTGGTAGGTGGTGGGTGGTGGTGGTGGGTGGTGGTGGGTGGTGGGTGGGTGGTGGGTGGGTGGTGGTATCCCAATAAAAAGGGGGTGGGTGGGTGGGTGGGTGGTGGTGGTAGGTGGTGGGTGGTGGTGGTGTTGGGTGTTGGGTGGTGGTATCCAATAAAAAGGGGTGGGTGGGTGGGTGGGTGGTGGTGGTAGGTGGTGGGTGGTGGTGGGTGGGTGGGTGGTGGGTGGTGGTATCCCAATAAAAAGGGGGTGGGTGGGTGGGTGGGTGGTGGTGGTAGGTGGTGGGTGGTGGTGGGTGTTGGGTGGTGGGTGGTGGTATCCCAATAAAAGGGGTGGGTGGGTGGGTGGGTGGTGGTGGTGGTAGGTGGTGGTGGTGGGTGTGTGGGTGTTGGGTGGTGGTATCCAATAAAAAGGGGGTGGGTGGGTGGGTGGGTGGTGGTGGTAGGTGGTGGGTGGTGGTGGGTGTTGGGTGTTGGGTGGTGGTATCCCAATAAAAAGGGGGTGGGTGGGTGGGTGGGTGGTGGTGGTGGTGGTAGGTGGTGTGGTGGTGGGGTGTGGTGGTGTGGGTGGTGTGGTGGTGGTGGTGGTATCCCAATAAAAAGGGGGTGGGTGGGTGGGTGGGTGGTGGTGGTAGGTGGTGGGTGGTGGTGGGTGTTGGGTGGTGGGTGGTGGTGGTTGGTATCCCAATAAAAAGGGGGTGGGTGGGTGGGTGGTGGTGGTGGTAGGTGGTGGGTGGTGGTGGGGGTGGTTGGGTGTGTGGGTGGTGGTATCCAATAAAAAGGGGGTGGGTGGGTGGGTGGGTGGTGGTGGTGGTAGGTGGTGGGTGGTGGTGGGGTGGTGGGTGTGGGTGGTGGTATCCCAATAAAAAGGGGGTGGGTGGGTGGGTGGGTGGTGGTGGTAGGTGGTGGGTGGTGGTGGGTGTTGGGTGGTGGGTGGTGGTATCCCAATAAAAAGGGGGTGGGTGGGTGGGTGGGTGGTGGTGGTAGGTGGTGGGTGGTGGTGGGTGTTGGGTGTTGGGTGGTGGTATCCCAATAAAAAGGGGGTGGGTGGGTGGGTGGGTGGTGGTGGTAGGTGGTGGGTGGTGGTGGTGTTGGGTGGTGGGTGGTGGTATCCCAATAAAAAGGGGGTGGGTGGGTGGGTGGGTGGTGGTGGTAGGTGGTGGGTGGTGGTGGGTGTTTGGGTGGTTGGGTGGTGGTATCCCAATAAAAAGGGGGTGGGTGGGTGGGTGGGTGGTGGTGGTAGGTGGTGGGTGGTGGTGGGTGTTGGGTGTTGGGTGGTGGTATCCCAATAAAAAGGGGTGGGTGGGTGGGTGGGTGGTGGTGGTAGGTGGTGGGTGGTGGTGGGTGGTTGGGTGGTGGGTGGTGGTATCCCAATAAAAAGGGGGTGGGTGGGTGGGTGGGTGGTGGTGGTGGTAGGTGGTGGGTGGTGGTG
The DNA here is from genome assembly GCA_022414725.1 of Microglena sp. YARC. Classification (NCBI taxonomy): domain Eukaryota; kingdom Viridiplantae; phylum Chlorophyta; class Chlorophyceae; order Chlamydomonadales; family Chlamydomonadaceae; genus Microglena; species Microglena sp. YARC. The sequence goes on from JAJSRW010001773.1 coordinate 19,431, forward strand.
GGTGTTGGGTGGTTGGGTGGTGGTATCCCAATAAAAAGGGGGTGGGTGGGTGGGTGGGGTGGTGGTGGTGGTGGTAGGGTGGTGGGTGGTGGTGGTGGGGGTGGTGGTGGGTGTTGGGTGGTGGTATCCCAATAAAAAGGGGGTGGGTGGGTGGGTGGGTGGTGGTGGTAGGTGGTGGGTGGGTGGTGGGTGTTGGGTGGTGGGTGGTGGTATCCCAATAAAAAGGGGGTGGGTGGGTGGGTGGGTGGTGGTGGTAGGTGGTGGGTGGTGGTGGGTGTTGGGTGTTGGGTGGTGGTATCCCAATAAAAAGGGGGTGGGTGGGTGGGTGGGTGGTGGTGGTAGGTGGTGGGTGGTGGTGGGTGTTGGGTGGTGGGTGGTGGTATCCCAATAAAAAGGGGGTGGGTGGGTGGGTGGGTGGTGGTGGTAGGTGGTGGGTGGTGGTGGGTGTTGGGTGTTGTGGGTGGTGGGTATCCCAATAAAAAGGGGGTGGGTGGGTGGGGTGGTGGTGGTAGGTGGTGGGGTGGTGGTGGGGTTGGGTGGTGGGTGGTGGTATCCCAATAAAAAGGGGGTGGGTGGGTGGGTGGGTGGTGGTGGTAGGTGGGTGGTGGTGGGTGGGTGTTGGGTGTTGGGTGGTGGTATCCCAATAAAAAGGGGGTGGGTGGGTGGGTGGGGTGGTGGTGGTAGGTGGTGGGTGGTGGTGTGGGTGTTGGGTGGTGGGTGGTGGTATCCCAATAAAAAGGGGGTGGGTGGGTGGGTGGGTGGTGGTGGTAGGTGGTGGGTGGTGGTGGGTGTTGGGTGGTGGGTGGTGGTATCCCAATAAAAAGGGGGTGGGTGGGTGGGTGGGTGGTGGTGGTGGTGGTGGTATGGTGGGTGGTGGTGTTGGGTGGTGGGTGGTGGTATCCCAATAAAAAGGGGGTGGGTGGGTGGGTGGGTGGTGGTGGTAGGTGGTGGGTGGTGGTGGGGTGTTGGGTGTTGGGGTGGTGGTATCCCAATAAAAAGGGGGTGGGTGGGTGGGTGGTGGTGGTGGTAGGTGGTGGGTGGTGGTGGGTGTTGGGTGGTGGGTGGTGGTATCCCAATAAAAAGGGTGGGTGGGTGGGTGGTGGGTGGTGGTGGTAGGTGGTGGGTGGTGGTGGGTGTTGGGTGGTGGGTGGTGGTATCCCAATAAAAAAGGGGGTGGGTGGGTGGGTGGTGGTGGTGGTAGGTGGTGGGTGGTGGTGGGTGTGGTTATCCGCAATAAAAAGGGGTGGGTGGGTGGGTGGTGGTGGGTGGTGGTGGTGGTGGTGTGGTGTTGGGTGTGTGGTATCCAATAAAAAGGGGGTGGGTGGGTGGGTGGGTGGTGGTGGTAGGTGGTGGGTGGTGGGTGGGTGGTTGTTGGGTGGTTGTATCCCAATAAAAAGGGGGTGGGGTGGGTGGGTGGGTGGTGGTGGTAGGTGGTGGTGGTGTTGGGTGTTGGGTGTTGGGTGGTGGTATCCAAATAAAAAGGGGGTGGGTGGGTGGGTGGGTGGTGGTGGTAGGTGGTGGGTGGTGGTGGGTGTTGGGTGGTTGGGTGGTGGTATCCCAATTAAAAGGGGGTGGGTGGGTGGGTGGGGTGGTGGTAGGTAGGTGGTGGGTGGTGGTGGGTGTTGGGTGTTGTGGTGGTGGTATCCCAATTAAAAAGGGGGTGGGTGGGTGGGTGGGTGGTGGTGGTAGGTGGTGGTGGTGGGTTGGTGTTGGTGGTGGGGGGTGCGTGGGGTGGTCCCAATAAAAAGGGGGTGGGTGGGGGTGGGGGTGGGTGGTGGTGGTGGCTTAGGTGGTGGTAGGGTGTGGGTGGGTGAGGGTCGGGTGTTGGGTGGTGGGTGGTGGTATCCCAATAAAAAATAAAAAGGGGGTGGGTGGGTGGGTGGTGGTGGTGGTAGTGGTGGGTGGGTGGTGGTGGGTGTGGTGTGGGTGGGTGTGGGTGTGGTGGGTAGTGGTGGTATCCCAATAAAAAGGGGGTGGGTGGGTGGGTGGGTGGTGGTGGTAGGTGGTGGGTGGTGGTGGGTGTTGGGTGTTGGGGTGGTGGGTATCCCAATAAAAAGGGGGGTGGGTGGGTGGGTGGGTGGTGGTGGTGGTGGTGGTGGCGGGGGTTAGGTGGGTGGGTGGGTGGTTCGGGGATGGTTGGGTGTTGTTGTGGTGGGTGGTGGTATCCCAATAAAAGGGGGTGGGTGGGTGGGTGGGTGGTGGTGGGTGGTGGTGGGTGGTTTGGGTGTTGGTGTTGGGTGGTGGTATCCCAATAAAAGGGGGGTGGGTGGGTGGGTGGTGGTGGTGGTGGTAGGTGGTGGGTGGTGGTGGGTGTTGGGTGTTGGGTGGTGGTATCCAATAAAAGGGGTGGGTGGTGGTGGGGTGGTGGTGGTAGGTGGTGGGTGGTTGGGGTGGGTGTTGGGTGGTGGGTGGTGGTATCCCAATGAAAAAAGGGGTGTGTGTGCGGTGGGTGGTGGTGTTGGTACGGTGGTGGGTGGTGGGTGGTGTGGGTGTTGGGTGGTGGGTGGTGGTGGTAAATCCCCAAATAAAAAGGCGGGTGGGTGGGTGGGTGGGTGGATGGTGGGGTAGTGGTAGGTTGAGGGTGCGTGGTGGTGGGGTGGTTGGTGGTGGGTGGTGGTTGGTAGGTGGTGGGTGGTGGTGGGGTGGTTGGTGGTGGGTGGTGGATCCCAATAAAAAAGGGGGTGGGTGGGTGGTGTGGGTGGGTGGGGTGGTGGTGGTAGGTGGTGTGTTGCGGTGTTGGGTGGTGGTACCCAATAACAAAAGGGGGTGGGGTGGGTGGGTGGGTGGTGTGGTGGCGGGTGTGGGGTTGGAGGTGTTGTGGGGTGGTAGGTTACCCATTAAAAGGTGAGGTGGGTGGGTGGTGGTGTGCGTGTAGGTGTTGGGGTGGTTGTGTTGGTGTTGGTGTTGGTGGTGGTTATCCCAATAAAAAAGGGGGGTGGGTGGATTGGTGGGTGGTGGTGGGTTGGTGTGGGTGTTGGGTGGTGGGGTGGTGGTATCCCCAATAAAAGGGGGTGTGGGTGGGTGGTGGTGGTGGTTGTTGGGTGGTGGTGTTGGGTGGTGGTGGGTATCCCAAATAAAAAAGGCGGGGTGGTGGTGGTAGGTGCGTGGGTAGTAGCGTGGTGGGTGGTGGTGCGGTTGTTTGGGTGTGGTGTGGTATCCGCAATAAAAGGGGGGTGGGTGGGGTGGTAAGTGGTGGTGGTGGGCGGTGGTGGGTGTTGGGTGGGTGGTTTTATTATCCCAATAAAAAGGGGGGGCGTGGTGTGGTGGTGTGGTAGTGGGTAGGTGGTTGGGGTGGTGTGGTTTGTTGGGTGGTATCCCAATAAAAAAAGGGGTGGTGGGTTGGGTGGGTGGGTGGTGGTGGTGGTGTGGGGTGGTGGGTGGTGGGGTGGTGGTGTGGGGTGGGTGTGTGGTGGGTGGTATCCCATAAAAGGGGCTGGGTGGGTTGGGTGGTGGCTAGGTGGTGTGGTGGGTGGTATCGCCGCGAATGGGGGTGGGTGTGGGTGGTTGTGGTGGTGTCCAGTGGGGGTGGGTGGGTGTTGGGTTGGCGTGGTGTGTACCGCTCCCAATACCCGCGTAAAGGGGGTGGGTGCTGGGTGGTGGTGGGTGGTGGTGGTGGGTTTGAGTGTTGTTGGTAACCACACGGTGGTGGTGGGTGCCGTACCGGTAGGTGGTTGCGTGGTGGGTATCCCCCGCATAACGCCAAAGGGGTGGGTGGGGTGGGTGGGTGGTGGTGGTAGTGTTGGTGGTGTTTGGTGCATGTGTTTGGTGGTATCCCATAAAAAAGGGGTGGTTGGGTGGGTGGGTGGTGGTTGGTAGGTGGTGGGTGTGGTGGGGTGTCCCACACCCAATCCAGACCGAAATGGTGGTATCCCAATAAAAAGGGGGTGGGTGGGTGGGTGGTGGGGTGGTGGGTGGTGGTGGTGGGTGGTATCCCAATAAAAAAGGTGGTGGGTGGTGGTGGTGGGTTGGGTGGTAGGTGGGGGTTGGTGGGTGTTGTATCCAATAAAAAGGGGGTGCGGTGGGGTGGGGTGGTGGGTAGGTGGTGGGTTGGTGGTGGGTGTTGGGTGGTGGTAGGGGGTGGGGTGAGGTGTGTGGTGGGTGTTGGGTTCTGGTTTGTCATCCCCTATCCAATAATAGGGGGTGCACAATGGGTGGGTGGTGTGGTGGGGTGGTGGGTGGTGTTGGGTGTTTGGGTGGTGGCGTTGGTGTCCATCCAATAAAAAAGGGTGTGGCGTGGCGGGTGGTGGGTGGTGAGGTGGTGGTAGGTTGGGGGTGGTGGTGTGGTGGGTGTGTTGGGTGGTTGGTATCCCAATAAAAAGGGGGGTGGGTGGGTGGCGTGGGTGGTGGGTGTGGGTATGTTTGGGATGGTGGTGTGGGTTGTGGGTGGTTGTAATCCAATGAAAAGCGATTGTGGGTGGGTGGTGCGGTGGTGGGTGGTTAGGGGTCAGCCGGTGTTCTGGGTGGCTGGTGGTATACCAATAAAGAAGGGCAAGGTCGTTGCCTGGGTGGGGGGTTGTCGCAGGTGGTGGTGGTAGGTTATCCAATAAAAAGAGTGGGTGGTGGGTGGGTGGTTGGGTTTGGGTTGGTGTGGTGGTGGTGGGTGGTTGGGTGGTGGCTGGTTGGTATTCCCAATAAAAGGTGGTGGTGGGGGGTTGGGTGTAGGGTGGTGGGTGGTGTGGGGTGTTGGTGTTGGGGGTGGTAGGTGGTGTGGCGTGGGTGAGTGGGTCGTGGTGGTAGGTGAGTGGGTGGGGTGGGTTGTTGTGTTTGTGTTGTGCGCGGTGGTGGTATCCCAATAAAAAAGGGGGTGGGTGGGTGGGTGGGTGGTGGTGGGGGTGGTGGTGGTGCGGTGGTGCGGTGGGTGTTGGGTGGTGGGTGGTGGTATCCCAATAAAAAGGGGGTGGGTGGGTGGGTGGTGCGTGGTGGTAGGTGGTGGGTGGTGGTGGCGTGTTGGGCGTTGGGTGGTGGTATCCCAATAAAAAGGGGGTGGTGGGTGGGGTGGGTGGTGGTGGTGTTAGGTGGTGGGTGGTGGTGGGTGTGGGGTTGGTGTTTGGTGGTGTGGTATCCCAATAAAAAGGGGTGGGATGGGTGGGTGGGTGGTGGTAGGTGGGTGGTGGTGGTGGTGTTGGGTTGGTGGGGTGGTGGTACTCGCCTAATTAAAAAGGGGTGGGTGGGTGGGTGGGTGGTGGTGGGTTGGTTGGGTGGGGGGTGGTGGGTGGATGGGTAGGGGTTGGGTCGTGACATATCCACCAATAAAAAAAACACACAACGGCGGGTGGGTGGGTGGGTGGGTGGTGTTAGGTGGTTTGTTGGTCGACGCTTGGTTGGTTGTGTGGTGGTGGGTGGTGGTATCCCAATTAAAAGGGTGGTGGGTGGGTGGGTGGTGGTGGTAGGTGGTGGTGGTGGTGGTGTTGGGTGGTTGGGTGGGTGGGTATCCCAATAAAAGGGGGGGTGGGTGTGGTTGGTGGTGGTAGGTGGTGTAGGTGGTGTTTGGTTGTTGGGTGTTGGTGTTTGGGGGCGGTGGTATCCCCAAAAAGGGGGTGGGTGGTGGGTGGTGGTGGTAGGTGGTGGGTGTGGGTGGTGGTGGTGGGTGGTGGGTTGTTGGGTGGTGGGTGGTTGGTATCCTAAGGGGGTGGGTGGTGGGTTGGTGGGGTGGTGTGGTAGGTTTGGGTGGGGTGGTGTGGTGTTGGGTGTTGGGTGGTGGTATTCCCATATAAAAGGGGGTGGGTGGGTGGGTGGGTGGTGGTGGGTAGGTAGGTGGGTGGTGGGTGTGATGTTGGGTTGGGTGCGTGTGGTATGCCCATAAAAAGGGGCATGGGTGGGGTGGGTGGTGGTGGTAGGTTGGTGGGTGGTGGTGGTGGGTGGGTGGGTGGTGGTATCCCAATAAAAAGGGGGTGGGTGTAGGGTGTGGGGTGGTGGGGTAGGTGTGGGTGGTGGTGGGTGTTTGGGTGTTGGGTGTTTTGGGTGGTGTATCCGCAAATCAAAAAAGGGGGTGGTGTGGTGGGTGGGTGGTGGTGTAGTGGTGGTGGTGGTGGTGGGTGTTGGGTTGTTTGGGTTGGGTGGTGGTATCCCATAAAAGGGGGTGTTGGGTGGGTGGGTGGGTGGGGGTGGTGGTCGGTTGGTGGTGTGGTGGGTGTTGGTTGGTTTGGGTTGGGGGTGGTTGGTATCACAATAAAAAGGGGGTGGGGTGGGTGGTGGGTGGTGGTTGTGAGTGTGTAGGCTGGTGTGGGTGTGTGTGGGTGTTGGGTGTTGATCCCAATAAAAGCGGGGTGGTATCCCATAAAAAGGGGGGGTGGGTTGGGTGGGTGGGTGGTGGTGGTAGGTGGTGGGTGGTGGTGGGTGTTTGGGTGTTGGTGTGGTGGTGGTATCCCAAATAAAAAAGGGGGGGGGTGCGGGTGGGTGGGTGGGTGGTGTGGTAGGTGGTGTGTGGGTGGGTGGTGTGGGTTCGTGGGTGGTGTGATATCCCATAAAAAAGGGGGTGGTGGGTTGGGTGGTGGTGGGTGGTAGGTGGTGGGTGGTTGGTGGTGGGTGGTGGTTGGTGGTGGGTGGGTTGGGTGGTGGTATCCCACATCAAAAAGGGGTGGGTGGGTGGGTGGTGGTGTAGGTGGTGGGTGCTGGATGGTGTTGGGGTGGTGGGTTGGTGTATCCCATAAAAAGGGTGGGTGGGGTGGGTGGGTGGGTGGTGTGTTAGGTGGTAAGTGTAGTGGTGGTGGTGGTGGGTGTTGGGTGTTTGGGTGGTGGTATCCCAATAAAAGGTGGTGGGTGGGTGGGTGGTGGTGGTAGGTAGTGTTGGGTGTGGGTGGGGGTGGTGGGTGGTGGGTGGTGTATCCCAATAAAAAAGCGATTGGTGGGTGGCGTGGTGGTGTAGGAGGGTGGTGGTGGGTGTTGTGTTGGATGGTGTATCTCCCAATAAAAAGGGGGTGGAGTGGGTGGGTGGGTGGTGGTGGCTTGGTGGTGTGGGTGTTGGGTGGTACCAATCAAAAAGGGGGTGGGTGGGTGGTGGGTGGTGGGTGGTAAGGTGGTGGTATACCAATTAAAAGGGGGTGGGTGGGTGGGTGTGGGGTGGTGGTGAGGTGTGGGGTGGTGGTGGATGTTGGGTGGTCGGGGTAGGGTGTGGGTGTGGTATCCCCAATAAAAAAGGGGGTGGGTGGTGGGTGGGTGGTGGTGGTAGGTGTGGGTGGTGTGGTGGGGGTGGGGTGTGTGGTGGTATCCCAATAAAGGGGTGTGGGTGGGTGGGTTGGGGTGGTAGGTGGTGGGTGGTGTGTGTGGTGTTGGGTGTTGGGTGTTGGTATCAATAAAAGGGGGTGGGTGGGTGGGTGGGTGGGTAGGGGGGGGGTGGTTGTTGGGGGTTGTTGGGTGGGTGGTATCTGGTGGTGGTAGTGGTGGAGGTGGGTGGTTTGGGTGTTTGGGTGTTGGGTGGTGGGTATCCTCATAGGTGGTGGTAGGTGGTGGTAGGTGGTGGGTGGGTCTGGTGTTGGGTGTTGGGTGGTGGTATCAGTGTGTGGGTGGGTGGGTGGTGGTGGTAGGTGGTGGGGTGGTGTTGGGTGTTTGGGGTGTTTGGGTGGTGGTATCCAAAAAAGGGGGTGGTGGGTGGTGGGTGGTGGCTGGTAAAAAGGGGGTGGGTGGGTGGTGGTGGTGGTAGGTGGTGTGGGGTGGTGGGTGTTGGGTGTGGGGTGGGTATGGTGGTGGTAGTGGTGGGGTGGTGGTGGGTGTGTGGGTGGTGGGTGGTGGTATCCATCCCCAATTAAAAAGGGGTGGGTGGGTGGGTGGTGGTGGTAAGGTGGTGGTGGTGGGTGGTGGGTGGTGGGTGGTGGGTGGTGAGTAGGGTTCGGGGTGGTGGTGGTTGTTGGGTGGTGGGTTTGGTGTATCCAATAATAAAGGGGGTGGGTGGGGTGGGGTGGCGTGGTGGTGGTGGTAAGGTGGGTGGGTGGTGTGGGTGTTGGGTTGGTGGGTGGTAGGTATCCCAACTAAAGAAGGGGGTGGGTTTGGTGGGTGGTGGTGGTGGTAGGTGGTGGGTTGTGTGTGTTGGGCTTGGTTGGGTGGTGGGGTGGTGGTAATCCCAATAAAAAGGTGGGCTGGTGGGTGGTGGTGGTGTTAGGGTGGTGGGTTGGGTGGTGGGTGTTTGGGTGGTTGGGTGTGTGGTTCCCGCATAGGAGGGTGGGTGGGTGGTGGGTGGTGGTGGTAAGTAGGGTGGTGGGGTGGTGGGTGTTGGGGTGGGGTGGGTGATGGAGGTGGTGGTATCCAATAAGGGGGTGGGTGGGTGGGCTGGGGGTGGTGGTAGGTGGTGGTGGTGGTTGGGTGGTTGTTGGGTGTTGGATGGTGGTGGTATCCCAATAAAAAGGGGGTGGGTGGGTGGGTGGTGGGTTGGTAGGTGGTGGGTGGTGGTGGTGTTGGGTGTTGGGTGTTGGGTGGTTGTATCCCAATAAAAAGGGGGTGGGTGGGTGGGTGGTTTGTGGTGGTAGGTGGTTGGGTGGTGGTGGTGTTGGGTGTTGGGTGGTTGGTATCCGATAAAAAAAGGGGGTGGGTGGGTGGGTGGGTGGTGGGGTAGGTGGTGGGTGGTGGTGGGTGTTGGGTGGTGGGTGGTGGTATCCCATAAAAAAGGGGGTGGGTGGGTTGGTGGGTGGTGTGTAGGTGGTGGGTGGTAGGTGTGGGTGGTGTTTGGTGTTGAGTGTTGGGTGGTGGTATCCAATAAAGGGGGTGGGTGGGTGGGGTGGGTGGTGGTGGTAGGTGTGGGTGGTGTTTGGGTGTTGGGTGTTGGGTGGTGGTATCCCAATAAAAAGGGGGTGGGTGGGTGGGTGGGTGGGTGGTTGGTGTTTAGGTGGTGGTAAGGTGGGGGTGGTGGTGGGTGTTGGGTTTTGGGTGGTGGTACGCTAATAAAAGGGGGTGGGTGGGTGGGTGGGTGGTGGTTAGGTGGGTGGGTGGGTGGGTGGTGGTGGGTGGGTGTGGTGTGGTGGGTGGTGGTAATGGCCATAAAAAGCGTTGGGGTGGGTGGGTGGGTGGGTGGTGGTGGTAGGTGGTGGGGTGGTGGTGGGTGTTGGGTTGGGTGGTGGTATCCCAATAAAAAGGGGGTGGGTGGGTGGGGGTTGGTGGTGGTAGGTGGTGGGGTTGGTGGTGGGTGTTGGTGGTGGGTGGTGGTAATCCCAATAAAAAGGGGGTGGGTGGGTGGGTGGTGGTGGTAGGTGGTGGTGGTGGGTGGTGGGTGTGGGTGGTGGGTGGTGGGTGTGTGGTATCCCAATAAAAGGGTGGGTGGGTGGGTGGGTGGGTGTGGTGTGGTAGGGTGGTGGGTGGTGGGGGTGGTGGTTTGGGTGGTGGTATCTCCAATGAAAAAGGGGGTGGGTGGGTGGGTGGGTGGTGTGGTAGGTGGTGGGTGGTGGTGGGTGTTGGGTGGTGGGTGGTGGTATCCCCAATAAAAAGGGGGTGGGTGGGTGGGTGGGTGGGTGGTGGTAGGTGATGGCGGATAGGTGTTGGGTGTGGGTGGTGGTGGTGTAATCCCAATAAAAAAGGGGGTGGGTGGGTGGTGGTGGGTGGTGGTAGGTGGTGGGTGGTGGTGGGTGGTGTTAGTCCCAATAAGAAGGGGGTGGGTGGGTGGGTGGGTGGGTGGTGGTGGTAGGTTGGTGGTGGGTGGTTGGTGGGTGTTGGGTGTTGGGTGGTGGTATCCCCAATATAAAAGGGGGTGGTGGGTGGGTGGGTGGTTGGTGGTAGGTGGTTTGGGTGGTTGGCCAGTGGGTGTATGGGTGGGTTGGGTGGTGGTAATCTGCATAGAAAAGGGGGTGTGTGGGTGGTGGTGGTGGTTGGTAGTGGTTGGGTGGTGTGGGTTGTGGGTGGTGGGTGGGATGGTATCCCAATAACAAGGGGTGCTGGTGGGCTGGGTTGGGTGGGTGGTGGTAGGGTGTTGGGTGTTGGCGTTGGTGGTCCATCCAATAAAAAAGGGTGTGGCGTGGCGTGGTGGGTACGGTGTGGTAGGTGGTGGGTGGGTGGGTGTGGGTGTTGGGTGGTGGTATCCCAATAAAAAGGGGGGTTGGGGTGGGTGGCGTGGGTGGTGGTGGTATGGTGGTGGTGTGTTGGTGTTGGGGTGTACTGCGACCGGTTAGGTCAGCCGTATCCCAATAAAGAAGGGCAAGGTCGTTGCCTGTGGGGGGTTGTCGCAGCCGGTGTGTGGTAGTGAGTGGGTGGTGGTGGGTGTTGGGTTTGGTGTTGGGTGTGGTATTCCCAATAAAAAGGTGGTGGTGGGGGGTTTGTGGTGTAGGTGGTGGGTGGTGTGGGGTGTTGGTGTTGGGGGTGGTATCCCAATAAAAAGGGGGTGGCGTGGGTGAGTGGGTCGTGGTGGTAGGTGGTGGGTCGGTTGGTGGGTTGGTGTTTGGGTGTGCGCGGTGGTGGTATCCCCATAAAAAAGGGGGGGGGTGGGTGGGTGGTGTGGTAGGTGGGGGTGGTAGGTGGTGCGTGGTGTTGGGGTGTTGGGTGTGGGTGGTGGTATCCCAATAAAAAGGGGGTGGGTGGGTGGGTGGTTGCTGGTGGTAGTTGGTGTGGTCGGTGGTGGCGTGTTGGGCGTTGGGTGGTGGTATCCCAATAAAAAGGGGGCATGGTGGGTGGGGTGGGTGGTGGTGGGGTGTTAGTGCTGGTAGGGTGTGGTGGTGGGTGTGGGGTTGTTGGGTGGTGTTATCCCAATTAAAAAGGGGTGGGGTGGGTGGGGTGTGGTGGGTAGGTTGGTGGGTGGTGCGGTGACGTGGGTGGTGGGTGGTGGGTGGATGGGTAGGGGTCGTGACATACATCACACCAATTAACAAAAAACACACAACGATTGGGTGGTGGGTGGGTGGGTGGTCGCAGGTCGACGCTAGGTGGTGACGGTGGTAGCGTGGGTGCACAATGTTGCCCACCATACACACAACGACCACACAATATCCTTGGGTCCGACCAAGCTGTCTGTTCGTGCAGGTCCGCACCCCTTTGTCAGTCGTGTTCTGTTGCCAATAATTCAAAGGGAGGTGTGGGGTGGGTGCATCGGAGGCGTAGTTGAGTTGAGTTGGG